>JBBPBX010005867.1:18245-49709 GCA_038048925.1 Garcialebias charrua
ATATATATACATACACACACTGTAAATTAAAAACAATCCTGATCAAGTTTAATGAAATTTGTCCATAAACTAAGCGGTATATAGAGAATCAAAGCAAATAAGTAGAATATGCGTACCGTTTCGTCCCCTAAGGTGCTTTAAGGACTAATTCTATAAAATCTGTATAAATTTGACCATCTTTTTGCCTGAATTGTGTCTAATGAATAAAATACATTAAATAATTATATGTTAGAATCATTAGAAACATAGTTTATGCGATTGAAATGGCACAGTGTGTGTCTTACATGTTTTTGTGTATCTCGTAATTGTAGTAATCTTTATTTCAAGTTTTGTTTTTATAACTGCTGAGTCAATAAAACCTTGGCATTCGAGCATGACATAAAAAAAAAGACAAATTTACATTAGATCCCCTTACAAACTACAGAACAAGACAAACAAATTTGATCCCCCTGTATAAGCTCATGGTAAAACAAAACAAATTTACACTGTGACTGTGGTAACGGTGAAGAACAAATTAAACATGTATTTCCTTGTTAAACATGCAGCAAGTTTCAAATCTCTCATTCATCACAATAATAACACACTTCTAATATAGAAAATAAAAAAGCCACGGTAAGATAAAAATGTGCCCGTTGCCTAACATTATTTTTCTTACAGTATTTTAAAAATAATAGGTTTGTGACATAAAACAATAATTACCAGCTGACAAAAACCTTTTCTCTTTTTTTAATGCTGAAATAAACTGACAAGTAGACATTTATAATCTGTGAAGTATTCCCTGATGTCAGTGTTGTGATCTGCAGGATGTCCGAGGCTGCGAGGTTGCAGGAAGTGAGATTTCATTTCACAACCTGTTTGTGCATGTCTGTGTTGTTACAGCGTTTTTTTAAGCCAAGCAAAAGTTTATTCAGTGTCAGCTAAATGAAGCAATTTGTTGGAGTTGAAACAGTTGACTGATTTGGGGGAACAGACAGTATAGAAAATATGAGGAACTAAAATGGGGATTTCACATTTACCGTAATGAATTATGAAGCAAAAATAAACGGAAACCCAGAAACAAATGTTTGCTGATCCAGCTATTTTTTGCAATATTCTTGGCTAGCTTTCTTTAAAGGAATACCTTAAACTGAAGATCCTCAATCCATTCCTTCAAGAACTGCCTACAAACAGCAGCTCCACTTTTATTTTTTAGGTGCTTCACATTTTTTTTATAATTATGTACAACAAATTCTAGAAAAGTCACAAACAAATTAAACAAAACAATGATTAATGAAAAGAAATCTGAATTTGGGGAGTATTTTTTAAATGTTAAGGCTCTTTGATGTTTATCACAGGCAGTTTGTCCTGTCTAATGTGGTAAAGAGTAATACACAAACGCATATTTCCCCTTTCCCCAACAAACTGTGTCTAACTTTGAGTGTGTGGTTGAACGCATACAGTCCCTCATTTATCACGGGTGTTAGGTTCCACCCCCCCAGTGATAAGTGAAAAACCACGAAGTAGGGAAGGTATACTACAGTATTTATTTTAGTATTTATATTTTAAGGCTTTAGAAACCCTTCTCACACTCTTGCAATGTTGGGTTCACTGCTGAGGCTGGAGGTCTGGTTCTGATCCAGTTTATTTTATTTTTATTTTATTTATTTATTTGTTCATTTTACATTTTGTAAAGAAAAAAACATTTTTACATTATAACAGTATAATGAAAAAAAAAAACATAAAATGAAAGGAGACAGGGAGAAGAAAATAATCTTATTTTACCTGCCCCTTATTTCTATAATAATAACAAAAAAGCGAGATCAATAAAAATAACTCAATCACATATACAAGTGTCCAAGCCACTCAACAATGATACACAATTTAAGCTATTTACATGATTTGAAAACACATTTAAGTTTTTAGTACAATTTGACAATCATTTTTTTAAGACTATAAGTAAGTTAGTAGTTTTAATTTCATTTTCCAAACTATTCCACAAGTCATCACCTTGTATTGATACACACCGTCCTTTCAAACTTGTTCTGTATTTTGGCTTTGCAAAAATCTCCATTCCTTTCAGGTTGTAACAGCTCATTCTTTTTACAAAATTTACTTGAACATTTAGAGGCAATGCATTTTTATGAGCTCTATACATTACCAACAAAATGTTGTAATTTACCAAATCATAAAACTTAAGCAACCGAAGTTGCTTAAACAACTGCACTGAACAACAGTTCAGTGCAGCTTGAGTGCCGGAGTGCATTTGGGGTGGACAGACCTTCTGTTGGCTAGCGTGGGACCACAGGTGGTTGATTTGAGTCAAAGTCTGAATTTTAAAAGTCCAGATGGGCTTGGTGCACGTGTGTGTGAGGTCATCAGGTCCAGTTCTGGTCCAGTTCAGTGCAGCTTGACCAAAGCCGCTGCTCTGAAGGAAACCGGGCTTCTGGGCAGGACCCTGTTACCTTCTGGGAAATGTGCTCATTATGAGCGGGAATAGAGTGGAACCTTATTGAGAGAAAACTACAAAATGGTGACGCTTGTACCAAGTATTTTTGTTTTTTCCTTAACATTTTACTGTACAGTACTGTATCCAGTACTGTCCCAGTCACATACGTAATATTAAAGTTGACAATCATGTGTTCTGCACAATTTTTTTGGTACAATATTATGGATTGCACGTCCACAAACCGCGGTAGAGAGAGTCGGCAGAAGTTGAACCGCAAAGTAGCAATGGACTACTGTATTCTTCAAACTTTGTAAAAATAAAAAAAAAGAGTCAAAAGCAATTTTAGAACATTTACAGGTACCGTAATCATTTTACAGTCATAAATAATTATTTTGAACCAGATGTTTTAATCCAGAAAAATTAGAAAAGAATGAAGTGTAATTCTTGAAGGTAACAATCTGCACAATGTGAGCGTGAAGCTTGCAAGCTTTCATTATTGTTTTATGACATATATTTAACTTGTTTATTGTGTTAAGTAAATTATTAATGATCCCTTAAACATTTGTTATGAGAAACAACATATTAAAATTGATTATTGGTCTATAAATCAATATGGGACAAATTGAGGTTGCTGTTCAAATATTGATTCATTTCAAATAAAATGTAAGTTGGTGATCTATATTTAAACTTTGACCCCTTGTGCCGACCAGCATGCTTATTACACTTCTTAGTAGAACTGAACACTATCAATCAAAAAGATGGACAGGAGGCATATTAATTAGTGATCATTTTTGTGGAGGTACTAAAATCTTTTTCTTTTTTCTTTTCTTTTTTTTTTATGATCAGATAGCCGTTTGCTTATTTGTTTCCTCGCTCATGGATAACTGACCTTTGCATTTAGACAGCAATGAAAGTATGAGAAATCCATGAATCTGGAAATACAGAGTAATGCTTTATTTCATTTGTGCAAGTTGTAAATCCTGCCTCCCCAAATAACAACAAACTAAACAACAACAAAAAATAATCACTTAAGTTAAATACTTAATTGTTGTAAGAAGAAACTTCACAACTTGGAAAGTCAGAAGTCACTTACCTGCTCCTGTCTAACCCAATATGGCTGCCTTTTGTATAAAACATATGGCTTCAGTGATAAACTTTTTTCTTCTTCATATTTTATTGAATGAATACATATTTTATTGAATTGAATTAATGAATAATTTATTTATTACATGCAAAGTACTGTATAATCTCTATCAGGGAAAATGCTACAGATTGAATGCATTAAGTGCAGAAAAAAAACATGTTTTGACTTGTTTGCTTGTAGTACCCGTAGTCTGGCATTGAGACAATGAACTACACCTACTGGTTATCTGGCTTTCTACTAAGATATGGTACATTTACCAGTTCAGACTTAGAAGGTTGGTGAAATGCAACATAAATGTTGTCAAAAAAATAAGCAATATAAGACAATCATTTTGACAAAAAGTGATATTAAAACCTGATGTGTGTTGTCAAAATAACCATCAACATCAGCGAGGACCCTCACCAGTGTGCATACCACGAAAATCGATCAACAGAGGATGCCACCTCCTCTGTGGTCCGCACTGCTTTCACCTACCAGAGCAGGACTCCTACATCTGTATGCTCTTTGTGGACTACACATCTGCCTTCAACACCATGATTCCCCAGACCCTGATGGACAAAAATGCTCACACTAGGACTAAGCCCCTCCATTTGCAACTGGGTCCTGGACTTCTCAACAAACAGACCACAGTCTGTAAGGCTCCACTATTTCTCCTCCTCCACCATAACCCTCAGCACTGGCTCCCCTCAGGGCTGTGTGTTGAGCCCGCTCCTGTTCACTCTGCTCATGCATGACTGTGCACCTACCCATCCAGGCTGTCATATTGTAAAGTTTGCAGACAATACAGTGGTGCTGAGATGCATCACAAACAATGATGAGTCCAGCTACAGGCAGGAGGTGGAACACCTGGAGAGCTGGTGCAGGAAGAACAATCTTCACATCATGTGAAGAAGACTAGGGAGATGGTGGACTTCAGATGGAACAAACACACCTACCCCCCGAATATAGGAAGATCTGCAGTGGAAGTAGTCTCAGCTACAAGCACTTGGGTGTGCACCGGAATAACACCACCAGCCTGATCAAGAAAGCTCATCAGAGATTCTACTTCCTCAGACGGCTGAGGCGAGCTGGACTGGGAAGTTCAGTCCTCCCCTCCTTCTACAGCTTTAAGTAAAAATATATATATTAAAACATATTCAGATTCAAAATCTAAAAATTAAAAATAAAACTACACACACAGATACAGAAAACAAAAACTTTATCAGGATGGGAAAAATAATGAGCACCCAAACTTGGTTCTGTTGCACAAAAATACCTTTTACCGGTTTGTTTTTGAATAAAGCTACGTCCTTTACACATGTTTTGCGTTTTTATTCCTGTGCTGGAAGTTTTGTGTTTGTATGTAGACATTGCTCTCATCAAATTAGAAATGACTCATGTTTGTGTGCACTCCCACACTTTGATTTTTCTATTCACTGTGTAATGCTTTTCACCTTTTCACCTTTGCGAATGAAGAACGGGAGCTCACAAAATACGGATGTTACGTGGGAGAAAGTTGCTACGAGAAGACAAGACACTTGTTTGACTCGGAGTTGCCTGCTCTGGGTGATGAGGACTGAAACTCCCCCAGGCTTGTTTTGTCTTCTTTTTTTTTTTTTACTCCTTATTGTAGAAGAGAGGTAGAAGGGAGGGGTGAGAGAGAGAGAGAGAGGCCACATTTGACCTTTTAGATTATCAGTTCACTGCCTGAGGTGAATGAATGGAAGAGAAGGAAGGAGTAAAGGAGAAGGGAGGTGGGGACAGGTTGAAGTAAAGGTAAAGAAGCAATGTGTTCATTTCCTTTCCACTCTGCTTCAGGCAGTGGATTTTCACCAAAGCCTCACCTTGTTGCACATTGTCATGTCAGTGCAAAGTGTGTGAAAACTCCGCCCAAAACAAGCTGAAAGCAGAAAACAAGGTTAACACTGGGACAATTCAGAAAACTACCAATGCACCCGGTATGAGTAAGAGCTAATTGAAACACCAAATAATCATTGCAAATAATCACTTTACTATGTAAAGAGAAATCTTCAAATTATTAGCTGAAGCTAACAAATCAGACTTTGGTATTTAAATGTACCGGTACTTAAATAACACTGAAGTTATGTAATAGTACATCCACTGCGCGCAAGATATGGATAAAGGTAGGGTTCATTTTTCAAGGGGCATTTTAATTAGATATAAGTAATCACTGTTTTACCTGCAGTAGACAGCTGTCAGACTGCTCTCAGTTTGAAGAATAAGGAAGAAAGTTTTACGGAGGCGAAAAATGTAAAATTTTGCCATTTAGAGTATCTCAGAATCTGCATTGTGTATTTTTAGATGTCATTTTGCATGGAAACTGGTTTACACACTGTTCCACTATTATATGTACTAGTATGTAAGACTGCACAATGTACTGTATTTAGACTCAAATCTACCATTGCTCGTTCTTTTTTCCCTGTCTTAATCAAAAATGGTAACCACAGACAGTTAAAAGAAAGGATTGCAAAATTAAAAGCAATTTGCTTTGATCTAAAAAGGGAGGAATATGGAAGTCTTGTTTGAAAGATGGAACAACTTTAGTCAACTGATCAGAGGTTATTTGAACAGACACCATGCTCAGCGTAAGTGTAGCAACATTCATTCATTCATTCATTCAACCTTTATTTACACAGGTTAGCCTCGTTGAGCCACGGGGACTCATTTACAAGAGGGACCTGTCTCACTCACACCCAGGGTCAATTTAGAGTTACCAATCAGCCTAACATGCATGTTTTACATACATTTTATCAGTTGAGAAAATAGCAATGACATAAGAACGTAGAACCACAAAAGAACCAAGACAAACGCAACATACCACCAAACACAGACACAAACAAAAAGACATAAAAGAGAGATTTGTCATTTTTGGAAGATAATACCACAACACAAAATGTGCACAGATGTTTTCTGTTGACTTTCTGATGAATGATGTCGATTAAACAATTTAACTCCTCTATCATTACGTGTACAACGACTATGCTAGTGACGACTAAATATATAATTGTGATGTCTATGATCTGGTAAACTAAATGTATTGTGCAAGTCCATAAATATAAAAATGTAACAAATGTTGTATGGTTTAAACCCAAACATTGGCTCAGGGCAGATTGTCATCATGTCAGTTCAAAGGTTTAACGTTCTATATCATTTTGTCAGTTTTGAAAAACACACGAAAGTCCAAACCACATGTGTTCTGGGAGATTCCACAAGTTTTGTAAGAAAACTGGGCAGTGACTGATGCTCGGATGGAGTTTCATAAAAGCAACTTGTTTTTTGATAGACAAGACCCAGATATATGAAATGTGAAGGATTAATTGGCAATCATGTAGAAATAAAACAGCTGCTAACTTCCTCTCTTCTTTTTTCTAAATTTCCCCTTCATTTATAAAATTGATATCCCTTTGTGTTTGCTAGAGTTTCTTCTTTTTACATGTAAAACATTCGATAAAAGCTCTTATTGGGGTTATTGGCTCCATGTTCCTTGTTCTGTGTTGTGTTTCCACTAAGCAGTGAGGTTGATGTGTTTATAGCCATGTCTGTGAGCAGTCGACAGGCACTGGAACACCACATACAACCACCCATAATTAGAACAAGATTGTTTGACTTACTGCATTACCCTGTTATTACTCAAACTGAAGGACACAAGGCTCAGTTTTAATAACTCTGCAAGCAACTGAGAGAACTTTCGAGCAATCAGAATCAGATGAGCATTTACATTTATTACCGCTGCACTTTGCTTTTTGGTGATGCGGTTGACGAATGAGAAATTAAAACAGAGCTTTTTGGAAAGATGAGTTAAAATAAAACTGTCATAAATTAGCTCATATTTAAACAAAGGGCTGCTACCTAAGATTCCAATGGCTCATCAATAATTTACATGTCAGATCTGAAACCACTTTAAGTATTCGTCGATTTAATTATCTTGTAAGCAACAAGGCTGTTAAAAGCCATTGATCTTTCTATTATGGTAATCATCCTGCTGATGAATCTCCTGGGTGTGGAGTAAGCCAGCTGTCCTGAGAGCACAAGTGATGGATGTTGATTTTTTATTTTTTTTGCAACCACCCATTCTAACCTCCACACCGCAACCCCCTTTTACTGGTTTCACCAAGTCTAGGTTTACCATCATCAATATGTGGTGATGGAGAAGAAAGGCTTGTCACAAAGAGTGGTTATAGAATATATATAAATAAATAAAAAATACAAATGATGGAGTACAATCACCCGCTTTGAATGTTATCACCCATTAAATGGACGTTACCAGTTGTTATAATCCATTTCCTACAGACTGTCCATCCTATAAGCTCAGTAGGTTGTTATCACAGATTTATAAGGTTATGGTTAGGCTTAGGCTATATCTGAACATAATTATACTTTATATATTGCTGTACTGTACATGAATTGATCAGAGTTCCGCTCATATAATACAAACAAAAATCAACACATCCTCTCTAAGTGAGTTCATTTTAGATACCATATTAAAGCTAGCCAGGTTAAAACCAGACCCTTGTCCTTCAACTAGGGTCTGGGACTTCTCCCATAGACAAGGATTTCTCCGGTAGATTTTTGACCGGACCAATCAGAGAACAGAAGGCGGAGTTTTGTTAGTTTAGCCTGGCGAGGTCCAGGCTATTCAGATAAATAGCTCAGAAACCACTCGGTGGATATTTTTTCTGCTACCAGTGTGTAATTATATGGCTCTAATTTACTGACTGTTGGCCTGGATGAAACATTTGAGATAAAATTCGATTTTTTATAATTTATTTTCGTAGCGCACCCGAGGCTGTTTGGAAAATGTCAAACCGAAACAATTTAAATCCAGCAGATTTGACCATTTCGTGAATTGATTTAGGAACTGTTAAGCTCAGGAACACTTCTGATATAACGTCAGCTAAGAAATATATTTTTTCTCAGCAAAGAAATAATAGTTTTTTACCTTGTTTTCTTGAAAATTCCTTCGTGGCGGCAGCCATTTTAACTGACGACGTCAGTCGACGTCGTTCAAAACTCCGCCTTCTGTTCTCTGATTGGTCCGGTCAAAAATCTACCGGAGAAATCGTTGTCTATGGGAGAAGTCCCAGACCCTAGTACGAAGCGAAGTGAAGGACAAGGGTCTGGTTTTAACCAGGCTATATTAAAGCCTTATGGCTGTTAAATCTGGAATTTGTGTGAAGTAAATCCTTCATATCTAGCTTAAAAGTAATGGGTAAATAGTAAATAAAGGTTTTAAATAAAGCTAAAAAAAATAATTTAAAAAGCTTTTGCTTTCACATGCACACAAGCTATTATCAACAATAAGAACATACCTTTAAACCTATTGGGACAGGGGTGCCCAATAAGGCGATTGCAATCTACCCAAAGGTAATATCAGTAGATCGCACGGTAAAATAGATGTCAAACTGTTTTTTTATTTAATTTCAATTTTATTTTTATATAGAAGTCAGCCGATCAATCTATCTTCACTATGCAATTTGTCACTTGATTGACAAACAGGTTAGCCAACCTGAGACTGACCTTTTCTGACACATAGGTCACCACGCATGCGCAAAAAAACAGCACTCATGATTGACACACAAGGCAGCCAATGAGAGGCCAGATTTTTTCTGATGCATAGGTCACCATGCATGTGCATTCAACCGCGCTAAAGACAAACGAGTTGACTCGTAATAGCCTCCAGTTTATATCTAAACTCAGGAAAGTGTTTGAAATGAGTTGGGTATCAAGTAAGAAGCAAAAAATCTACCATTTCCATACGGAATGAGGGGAGGACTTTTTTTTCCACAATTTGAAGTGTGTTTCACGGTGATCGACATTTTCTGACTATATTCATAAAATCTACGGCTCTGACTTCCTTCTGAAAAAAATGAGCTGAGAAAGAAAATGGTGAACTAAAACCCCAGTTATCTGGACAGCAGTTATTTTTCCCATAGTTGACAGCAGCAAAGCATCAGCCCGGGTGAGTCACTTTAATAATTGTTAAGCACAAGAAGTATTTTCAAGATGGAGAGATGGTAAAAGAGTTATTTGTTGAAGCAGCTGACTCGTTGTTCAGAGACTTTAAAAACAAACCAGAAGAAACATTATCTCCCATCAAAGCTCTCAGGCATCAAGAAATACAGTTACAGTTAAATGCAGCTGCTGTCAGGGCTGAGTTTTCACTTTTGCTTTCAAATTATCAGGGTGTTTTTCAAACGTGAAGTTACTCTTGTTGTTTTCAGTTCCTTTGTGTGAAGAACAGAAGTTATTGCTGGGTTTTGTTTATTATTTTGTACGCGGACAGTAAAAATAAATTGTAATTTTTTAAAACATATTTTTGGGTTTTGTCATTTATGTTGCGTCCACAGCAAGTTGGGACTTATTCATTCCCCGACTTACGAACGAGTTCCGTTCCTGCGGCCCTTCGTAACACGAAAATCGCCGTAAGTCGGAAGTACACATGAGCCGCCACTTATACACGTACATGTACAGTACAAAACAGTTACCAAGTTACCAAGCACTTCGCCTATCCTAACACAGTACCCTACATAATTATCACAAAACACATACAGTCCAGGGCTAAAAAATTAAAAGTTAATTTCTTACTTTGAGCTGGTCAAGGCTGTCTCCGTCTTTTTGCATGTTAGCTCGTTGCACGTCCGAGCTCCGCAGCTTCGTGCTGCTCCACGCCGTCTAAACTGTTTACAGGAAGGACTGTTAGCATGTTAACTCCATACATTTGGAGCCATCATGAAGGGAAAAACAGTTAATAACTTACTGGGAGCCATTTCTCCGCGGTGTCCGTCCAACAAGCTACGCCGCTTTAGCGTTAGCCCCTCCGCGTCAGCATGTTAGGCCGCGCCGCGTTAGCATTTGACTCTCTCCAAAAGGCTGCCGTAGCTGTTTCTCCGCGTTTTAGCATGTTAGCTCGGTGTCCAGACAATAATAATAATAATAATAATCATTTTATTTAAAACCGCCTTTCAGGACACCCAAGGACACTTCACAAACCAATACAGTTCAAACATTATCAGTGACAAATTGAAATATAAAATACATAAATATTATAAAATGCAAAATAATAAAAATACATTTAGTAAAGTTAATGATAAGCTAGTCTAAAGAGACAACATCATAGGCTGCCAGGCCCATCAGCTCCGTTTCCCCGGTGACACCATCCACCCCACCCGCCCATCCTACAGCAAGGCTTGTTAGAATGTTAGCTCGTTGCTCCTCCGGTCCGGATCGCTGTCTGCTGCTTCACGTGGTCCACAGCGTCGTTTTCCTTCATCCATCTGTCCCTCCACAAAACTGCCGTTCAGCTCCCAGCTCATGTATCCGAGCGCAGGTACCTCTGATCGGACACGGTCCGTCCGAAGCCGGCGGTCGAGGCTGGAGCTAACTGGCTAAGCTGGCGGGCACTGCCGAAAACTGACTGTCGGAAACTGCCAGAAACTGCATAAATCGGCTTAAAAAAATATAATAATGATAATAATACTTTATTTATAAAGCCATTTAAAACAACCACACCTGCAACAAAGTGCTGTACACATGAAATCAAGAACATTTAACACCCCCCTCCCAAAAATTGTTTTTAAACTTTTTTTTAAATTTCATATTTTTATTAATAAGATACGTTCGTAACACCGAATTGCCGTAAGTCGAGGCCGCCGTAACTCGAGGACTACCTGTATTCAACCTTTATTTAGCCAGGTTAGTCTCATTGAGTCACGAGGACTCATTTACAAGAGAGACCTGTTTTAGACAAACAACGTATAAAGTACAGACAAAAATAAACTGCAATAAAATGCAATGAGAACAAAAGTATTCCTGACGCATGCTCAAAAATAAAAGTAGTGATATAAAACAATTAATCAAGGTGCCATAAAAAACATGGTAACATACTAAAAACAAGAACTTAAAACAAGAACGTAAAACATAAAAAGCATACTTAATATGTTTACAAATAAGTATATGTTTTGTATTTTTATAGTAGGTAGATCACTTGGACCTGGTCATTTTAAAGTAGCTCTCATGCTGAAAAAGCCTGGGCACCCGCAGGGACAGTCTGAAGCCAACCTATGGGGATGATAACAACTGACAAGCGCCATTTAATGGGCTGACAACATTCAAAGTGGCTGGTACAATGGAGTAACTATAAAAATAAATCTCAATGATGTTTTACAATGTACTTTTTGAACATGTGAGTTTTAGCAAATTAGATCATGTTTTCCAAGCCCTTTGTTTACTTTACCAAGATAATAATGTTTCCCCCAAGTTTCTTAGTGATGATGACAGTTAATAAACACATCTCTCACAGATAGGAATGGTGGTAAAGTTACAGAAATATAGACAAGTCTTAACAGTTTAGGGAGAAATCCAAGCACAGAAAAACAGTCAATAATAAACCTGACTTGATGGGCCAAGTGACAAAACCTTTGGAATATGTATTTGTTTAAGGCTTGAGGGTTGCGATAAAAGGACGTCTGGGATTTGTAAAAACTGATGGCTGCAGGGGACTAAGCATGTCTCAATGTGTGAATTATTGCTTTTGGCTTCTGAGCCCTTGCACACTGTTTCGTGGGATACAATTGTGAGAAAGGACTCTGGTTGTCTGTTGTTATTATCTTCAAACGCTTTAAAAGTGCTTATGAACAGTAGATCTTTATTTTTAATGTTTGATGCTCATCAGTTGGGTTTTGTTATAGTTGCGAAACATCACGTCTGGTGTTTTATAAGATGTGGATGATTTTAGCAATCACATCATATAAAAACTGACAAAAGACATCTTAAACTGGTCATCTTGGAACATTTATTGTGAAACTTAGAAAGTGCTTGCTCTAAGCCATTTGTTTTGCCACAACTACTCAAAGTTTCTGGTGAAAACCTCTTGAGTACCTTTTTTCCACGATACCCCCCTCCTAAATTGTTGTTCATTGAGCCAAACTGTCATCTTTTGACTAACAAATTGACCATATGTTAAGCCTCACTAAGAAATCCATCTCAGCTCCGAGCTTTACACTTCATATCAAGAGTGAAGCTCTAAACAGCTGCTGTTTCACTTTCACTGTGATATAGCAACGAAACCTGAGAAGTGCTATTGATCAGACTTCCAGGTTGTTAGCTAGCAGCTTGATGTCTCCATATTTACTTTATGACCCTGTCCTAGAAGAAGTGGGTGTGTGATGAATGATCGATAGAACTGTACCACATAAATCTTCCCACCAGAATTTCATCATTTAAACACAGATCAAGTATTTCAATTTCAGACTTTCTAAGGAAAAAAAAACAAGTTTAGTATCTTTCTAAAATGAGTGTATAGTTAATGTTTAATTAGATTCAGAGTTTCTTTATTTGTCATTCGCCCACATGTGGTATATGTGGTGGAACAAAATTGTGTACACAGGGTCCCAGTTACATGATCCAACAATAAAATGTAAAAGAAGAACAGTAGTAATATCTAAGATATGAACTAAGAAAAACACCAAATAAATATTCACTAATAATAATAATAATAATGAATTCAATTTATAACGCGCTTTTCATTAGTGAAAATCTCAAAGCGCTACACACATTGAATGCTACACACATTCATACACCGGTAGCGGCAGACTACCATGCAAGGTGCTTTCCAGTCCTACCGGGAGCAACTCGGGGTTAAGTGTCTTGCCCAAGGACACAACAACACATGGTGTGGGGAACCGGGATTCGAACCGCCAACCTTCCGATCGGGGGGCGACTGCCATTACCACTACGCCACGGCCGCCCCACTAAGCACAAATAGCATAAAACAATACGCACAAACATGAGCAGATGAGCATGAATGAACACAGCAACATGCTGTGATTTTTCACAGTGATTATCCTCATTAGATATTCATGAGTCTAACAGCCTCAATGTAGAAGCTGCTCCTCAGTCTAGTTATTCTACACTTAATGCTCCTGTAGGGGTACAGGGGTGATCAGTTTTACTGATCCGTCCAATACACTAGAATTAAAATGAGCAGAGTTTATCCTGACACAAATTATCATCAATAATTCACGGGTTCTCTCTTTTTCAGATTAATAAATAAATTTTGTGACCAGCTGATAAGATGTAACAGGCATGAAACGTTAATTTATGTCGATTGACCAGGAGATGAATCATTTATTAACAGAATCATAAAATTACATCATAACATATGTACATTGATTGATCGATCAAATTCTCATAATTTAACTCATCAGCAGATTAACTTCTAGGAACAACAGAACAAGTTATGGATCTTAGAGTAACTTATATCTGCAGGCATTTTAACTTAATGTTACTGGCAAGAGATAAGGGAGAAAGTTAAAGTGAGTACGGTAGTAAGGTGTAGGAATAAAAGGTAAGGGAATTATCTTGAATGTTTAACCAGGAAATGGCACACTCTTCGTCGATCTCCAGCTAGATGTAGGTCCGCTTTTAGTAACATGGTGACTCTTTACCTGGCACAACGGTCAGTCAAGAAATGGAGCTTCCTTGACTTCCGAGAGGAGGTCAGTCTGGTTACCTTTGCAGCTTCTCACGTCCGCCTTTGACCCACTGAAGTAACGGTAGTCCGGTTGATTTTTCAAGATAAATTATTCCAGAAAGGAGATTCATTCACAGCTTGGAGCTGTGACACTCGAGTCAGGCTTACAGCGAGTTTGCTGTAACCCTTGCTGGGAAACGCAGGCCCTTGGCATCTGACCAAGCGTCCATAGCTTGAAAGAGAAAGTATTACATCCCAACTTCATCGAGAACTAGAAGTTCAAGGAAGTTTAGAACTTTTAAAGAGGATCTGACATCAGTGACTTTCTCTTTCCCGATTGGTTAGTTCGACCAGGGAATGGGAAGAAATTAATTGATGTCAAGTGAACTTCAGGAAATTTTTTTTAGAAAAACAGAGTAGCAGATTGTTTTAAGAGGAGACAGAAAACAGGAGCGGAGACAAAAAGTGAATGTGCTGGGTGGGTGGGGTCCTTCATGATGCAGGTGGCCCTCTTCTTAATTACAGATAATTACAAATTTTACTTAAACCTGAAACTGGCTGGAAATACAGTGTTTCCAGACACTCCAACATAGAGTGCTTGAGAAAAAAACAGGCTACCGGTACACTGAACTTATGACTCTGCACTCAACATTATTTTACTAGCTTGTCACTCCAGACTAGAGCTGAAAGCTGTTCAAGTCGACCTAATCCTGTCTAAGAAACAGCAGGAACAAGGGGGATATTAGACTGGTCAAGAGATAGGTTTGGAGCAGGGGGATGCTGAAGAAAAATATCTGAACACCATTCTGCAAAAACACCTCTTAAGCTAAAAAAACATGGCAGCTGAGGAGAAACAGCTGTGTGCACTGAAGCCTGGCATCCTCAGGACAAAACACAGTCAGTTAATAATAAAAATAATAAGCCTGCTGAGTTACGAATAAAATGCATGAGAGGGGAATATACAGTCAAGTGAGGGCCTCCTCATTGGACAGTTTTCCAGGTTGCATTTAATAACACACCCACCCCAGAAGAGGAAAACGGGCCAGTAGATGCTGCTGGCGCTCGTTAAAGGCTGCAAACACCAGCTTTACCACAAAGAACAAAATCTGGCAGAACAACACTGTTTTACTCCATGGGACTGTACAAGTATAGACTTTATCATGTTATTGTAGGAGGAGAGCCAGAAGTCGGACTGATTCTGGACTAAACACTTTGTGAGCATGTATGTGTGTGGTTTGTGTTCTAAGCTTAAAACAGAATGTCAGGGGAACCCCAAACCACCCATTTTGTCATCTTGTCCCATGCCTCACTCATTTTTGCCTTTCCTGTCATCCGTCTCTTTCTCCCCTTTCGCTCTTTCTGCCATCTGGCCTCGGTGAACAGATTTCTGACAGAAGCTCTCAGACAGCTCAGCCTTAATGGTCTGGCACGTGTTGGTAAGGCGGCTCATTTTATTCCACCAAATCTTGCTCCAAAAAGTTCACTGACAACTTCAACAGTAAAGAGTCAGAGGGAGGCAATAAAAAAAGCTTGTTATTCCAAGAAATGAAACCATAAGATGTTCCTTCATGTAAGAAATCACAACTATTTTTTTATATATATATTTGAAGAATGTGCAGCTTCAAGAAATCTTGAGTGCAACTTCATGTGTCCATCTTGGCTGGGTGCAATATCTCTTGCCTATCAGTGGAAAGCACCAGAATAAAATGACACTCCCAAAAGTGTTATATTAATATTAGAACAACCTACAGGGTTGTATAGACAGGATGACATGTTCAAAAAAACATTTTCCTAAATTACCAACAATTATTAAACTTAAAAGACAATGATGAGCTCCAGGCAGGCAGTTTTTCTTTATCTTGCATTCCTGTGTGCTTTTTAGGCTTCACTTGTCCCATGAACTGCCAAGCTTTGCTCCACATTCACTGATTTATGGGAACCCAGGGAGTTGGGATAAATGAGAATGAGGCAAATGAGAGCGTAAATCATCATCATCACAAGTAACTCTGGTATCATTTAAACAGCAGCCAAACCGTTGGTG
This sequence comes from Garcialebias charrua, assembly GCA_038048925.1. Lineage (NCBI taxonomy): Eukaryota > Metazoa > Chordata > Actinopteri > Cyprinodontiformes > Rivulidae > Garcialebias > Garcialebias charrua. The sequence goes on from JBBPBX010005867.1 coordinate 34,327, forward strand.
GAGGCAAAAGGGAAATCCGTAAAGGGGTTAGAAAAATGAGAACTGTGAGAAAAAGTAGGGAGACAAAATATGACCAGTAAGATAATACTACTATGATTAGTCATGCCATGTTCTTCTAAAATTACCCCACATGCCCTGTACACAACCTCTCCAGGAAACCATAAAAGGATTCCTCTCTTTGTTTTTATTAAGAATTTTATCAAGATGAGTGCTTTTGGACTGATTGTTTTTGTCACTAACAGAGATAATTATGTTCTAACAACATGTTACTCGGAATATATGAAGTTCATACTGTTTTGTGAGCCATGTTCTTGTTGGAAAGAATTATTTGGTCAGACAAGTAAAAAAAATGCACCCAATCACCCAATCACAGTACGGTACTAACAAACCTGTACTTGTATTTATGCTCCCTATGTATTTTATGATATAATGGGTGGGTAGCACGGTGGCGCAGCTGGTAGAGCTGCTGCCTCTTCGCGAGCATGTTATCCTGGTTCAAATCCTGGTCCAGGGGCCTTTCTGGGTGGAGTCTGTATGTTCTCTCCGTGCATGAGTGGGTTTTCTCTGGGTACTTCAGTTTCCTCCTACAGACCAAAAATATGCATGTTAGGCTAATTGGTAACTCTAAAATTGTCCCTAAAGGTGTGAGGGAGAGAGTGAATGGTTGTTTGTCTCGTTTGATTCTATGTGGCCCTGTGATGGGCTTGATACTGGGTGTACCCCACCTCTCTCACTGTGACTGCTGGACATGGGCACCAGCGACCCCGACGATCCAAAAAAGGAAGAAGTGGGTAAAGAGGATGGATGGATGGATATACTGTAATGGGCACTAACTACCAGATTTATACTATTTATGAGGGGGGGGATCAGACAAGGAGTACTGTATCTCAACTTGCCAGGTAATATGCTGTAGTTAGTACTTAAATATTTTGTTGGTTATCTGACACTTGCATGTTGATCCTCCGTTTCTAGTTTGCAACTGATTTTTAAATGAAATCTTTGAAAGACCTACAAATAGAAAGCAAAAGTGAAATAACATGATTATTTCATGCTGCTGTATTCATTCATACTCATCCGCAAAAACTTGTGCTGCTGCTGTTGGGTGTATTGTTTTGCACTATCAGTGACTGGCGTGTGTCTTGGGTCTTTTGGCATACCGTTTGCATTCATTTGGCATTGGTTTGGCGTTTGTTTGCCGTATATCTTGGTTTATATTTAAGATCCTTATTTACTTTCTTTTACACTTTATATTTTGGCTATTGTTGAATGTAACTGGGACCCTGTGTACACAATTTCATTCCACCTCGTGTACCACATGTGCTGCGAATGACAACAAAGAAACTTGACCTTGAAAGTTCTTTGATGAAAATCATGTAAAACAAATAAACACAGTAAAGACTAATCTTTAACATATTTACTGTATAAAACAAGGTTGAGCCTAAAAGATAGATACTTACCAACAATTCATAGTCAAGCTGCAAATAAGTTCAGAATAAAACTTTACTGTTGTTTTTTTTTTGTTTTTGTTTCATGAGTTATTGAGTGCAATTTGTGTCTGAACCTCCAAACCCAAACCCAAACCCAGCATATAGAAGTCATGAGTGAACTCGTGTTTCCACCATGGTCCCTAAAGAATTATCTGTAAATGAAATACCTTTAAAGATTATGAGTGTTATCTTGTACATCTGGCTCTGATTTTAGTTGATATTATCATTGTTTTATGTTGTTGTTATTTAATCATTGATTTTACTTGATTTTATCACTTGTTTTTATTTGATCATTGATTTTAGTTGCACCTTGTAGCACTTTGAGATTTTTGTTAATGAAAAGTGCGTTACAAATTAAATTCATTATTATTATTATTGCACATGGAACCATGTTCTGTTTTTGACCTTTACAAACAATTTAACAATATCGTATTTGCCAGTTTGTAAAAAGGTGCATAGCATGTCTTTATTATGATTTTTTTTAAACTGAAGTGAAACTTTTCATGTTTTCTGCTGTAAATATAATTTTGCAGGGGAACTAGGAGCAGGACAGAGCTCACACTGCATCCACCACCAAGGCCACATTTGAAACTCACACTGTCAACTGCAAGCCTGCAAATTAATTTAGCGAGAGACATGCAAACTATCTTCCAAGGAAGTGACACCTAATTAGAACCAAACAAGTCAGAGAGACATGCAAAGAAATATTGCACCTTACGTCAGAAGTCAAATTCATTATTTATTTTACTCCTTTCAGTTTTACTCTTTCCCTTTTGACTTGGAAATGCCGAAAAACAAAACAAAACACCACCCTGCAGACTCCCTGCTTACACACGACAGGCCTGCAGTGACAAGTTGCCTCTGTTTTTGGTTGTTGTTTTCATTTTGTAATCTTTATGTGATTCATCAAAATCATAACTACCGTACATGCACAGATAAAAATCCAACTACCACCACGAGTTTTAAAGTTTGCGTGAGGTATTTTAGTGACTTTGTTGACTAGCAACATTTTATTTTCAGCCAGCATGGCACTGTACGCTATGGCCAAACATCGCGTGTTAAGTTTAGCTTGTTTGAAACACTTTATTTAAATAAAGAAAAAAAGAAAAACAAAAGTATTGTGGGTTGTTCAGTTATGAGAGTCTAAAATTAATTTGTGCGGCCACGTTCACTTAAAAATACTCTATATTTTCCCCTGCAATCCTTCCAAACAAGCCATACTGCCTATTTTTATTGTTATTCTGAAAGTTAAAAGTTCAGTTGACATAATCTGTCCCTCTGTCTGCTTTCTTTGTGTTTCTGTGTCTTTGTTTCCCTTTTCTGCTCCGTGAATTGTCATTATGTTCCTTGCCATTCTTCACCCACTCCTCAGCCTGTCTCTCATGCACTTATCACTCACACCACTTTGCAATTACGGTACTGTAGTATCATCCCAGGTCATTGGTGGAGAAAGTACTCAAACACTGTACTTAAGTAAAAGTACAAATAAACAGACAAAAATGTACTCTAGTAAAAGTAGAAGTACCATATTAATGTTTTTACTTAAGTAAAAGTAAATAAGTACTTGCTTTTAAAAATACTTAAAGTATTAAAGTAAAAGTACTTGCTGAATGTATTACCTAATGATATGGTCTACAGTATAATTAAGTGTGCATACTGTATGTATATTTTCTGTATTACATTAATAGTGCTGAGCCATTTTAATGAACAATGCTGCAGATACATGAAAAATGTACTTAAGTACAGTAATAAAGTACTTGTACTTAGTTACATCCCACCACTGTCCCAGATGCACTCACCTCTCCTCTGCACCACTCAGCCATCCGCTCATTGCTCTGTGACGTCCCAGTCCTCTTCTGTTCCTCCTGTTTTGCCCGATGATCAGTTTTTGTCCTGTCCCAGTTCATCTGATGATGTTCTGTTCCTGCTCACCTGACAACCTTTTTCTGCCATGTACCTGTTCGCACCTCATTTGTGTAAGTTTTTGCTGTCTTTGTTTTTGAGTTAAATAATTTTATTTAAATTCTACCTCCTTGTCAGCGTGCAAATGGGCCTGAAATATGATTTTGATATCAATAAACATGTTAATACATTATGGAAGAGTGAGTTCTAGTTTCTTTTTTTATATGACTAACATTGCACAGTCTGACCATGGTGTGAACTTGCTGGGAGATCCTCTGACATTAACTTTTCCAGTTATCATACTAACAGGCCTACTGTTTAAAATATAACTTGTTGGTTTTTGCAGTTTCCCTTTAGTATTGTGTTGTCTCATCTTGGAGTAAACTTAACTGTGCTGTCTACTCCTTTGTAGATTAACATCTGTCTTGAGTGATTTTCATGTGTGAATAACTTTAAAAATCATAGACTCCAAATAGCTTTGGAATGGTGCTAAATAAAAGAAAAAAGTTTGATATGCATCAATTGTTTTTTCATTAATTTCATTCAACCTTTATTTAAACAGATGTCACATTGAGCCTCGAAGACTCGTTTACAAGTGAGATCTGTTGGACAGACAATAAAAGTGGTGAAAAATGATACATAGAGTTTGGAGACAAAAACATTTCCTAACACATTTTTGACCTCTATTTGAAGGTCAAAAATGTGGTAATAAAAAAATTTCTTGCACATATTGACGTCGACATTATGCAGAGGGGGTGTGGTGGGGGACTCAAAGACGGTGAGCAGCCAGCCCGCAGAGGCACTGCAGAGTTCTGCCGAGGATGGCCAGAGGCAGATCCAGAGTTCTGAAATGATGACAGAATGTTTATTCAGCTGGGTTTCTCTGAAAAGTCAGTGGAATTCCTCTGTAGAAGGATTGGGAGGGTGAGAGCGTCAGGTTTACAAAACTTCTCCAGGCGTGTTGAGATAAGACAGCCTGTCAAGGCCAGTCAAGGAGCCGAATGTCAGATAAGCACAATTGTTTTGGGGACAGGCAGAACTTTAATGACATCTACCTTCAGTCTGTGTTGGTCCACTCGCTTCCAAAATGTCCAAATTAAAATGACCATACCAATGGAACGTGCCTGAGAAAATCCCAGAGATCTAATCCATTCAACCAAAAGTCTGGGTTCAAGAGACATGAACCAAGCCATCATGCCTGACCAGATCCAAATTTGCTGCCAACATCTTTCTTGTGCGTTGATAGACCAGGAACCAGCCAAATACAAAAAGCAAGAACCAGTTATCATGAATCCAATTAAATATGCGTCCTTAAGATCCACAGATGACAGCAGAGATAGACACGTCATCAAGTCTTCCAAGTCGATCCAGGACCTGTCCTGGAGCAGGAACACTGCAGCACTGGCAAAGAAGGCTCACCAGCGTCTCTACTTTCTCCGCAAGCTGAAAAGGGCTGGAGCTTCAACCCCCATCATGAGCACCTTCTACAGAGGTGCCATAGAAAGTGTCCTGACCAGCTGCATCACTGTGTGGTTTGGTGCATGTACTGCATCCTGCCGCAAGAGCCTCCAGCGCATTGTGAGAGCAGCTGAGAAGATCGTCGGCACCTCCTTCCCCTCACTGCAGGACTTACACAGCAAACGCCTCACTCGGAAAGCCCACCGCATGGCAGGTGATCCCACACACCCACTACACAGCTGCTTCAGACTGCTGCCATCAGGAAGGAGACTGAGGAGTCTCCAGGCTCGAACCAGCAGACTGAGAGACAGCTCTGTTCATCAGGCAGTCAGAATGCTAAACACTCTGCCTGCTCTGCCTCCCCTCCCATTTGAACTGCCTTAACACTAAAACTTTCTCACATATTATCACTCAACACAAAGTTTTTAACACTAGACTCTGTGTCATCAAACGGGTTATTCACTAAACTCTCGGTCATGTGCTCATACAGTTTGCACTACTTCTCATACTTGCACTAATGTCTGTATTACATCACTGCCTATAATCATAATACTGTTTACATTCTCTGTTTACATTTATTAATACTGTTTACTTTTATTACTACTGCTTACATGTAATTACTACTGTTTACATTTATTTACACTACTCTAATATCTACACCACTGCTGGTACATATACAGTGTGCTCTGAACGGTCTTATTTAGGGATGCCCAATGTGCCTTACTGCATATGCCACTTTTTGCCTCTACAACAACATCAACTACTACCTCATACATATACTGTGTACATTGACTCATACGCTGCTTTGCCACTTTGCAAATGTCAATGCTAGAAACCTTTAGTTTATTTTAGTTATACTTTTTATACTCTTTTTTTATACTAGTATGCAAAAACTCAGGACAATATTATGTTCATTAAATGTTTAATGTTTTAGTTTTAGAGTTGGTGTAAATTTTCATACTCTTATACCACTATGCAAAAAACTCAGGACAGTGTTAGTTTTACTATTTTATGCTTATGTCTATTATTATATGTTTCAGTGTTTCAATGTTTAGATGTTTACTGTTGCACCGAGGGACTGAGAGAAACGCAATTTCGGTCCTGTGTATGTCCTGTACTGTACATATTGCAGATCTGACAATAAAGTTGACTTTGACTTTGACTTTGACTTTGATATCCAGCTGTGTGCATGCCAACAGGGCAAATCGGCTCGCCTACAGCCTGTCTTCTCTTTATTAATAATAATAATAATGAATTCAATTTATAACGCACTTTTCATTAGTGAAAATCTCAAAGTGCTACACACATTGAATGCTACACACATTCATACACCGGTAGCGGCAGACTGCCATGCAAGGTACTTTCCAGTCCTACCGGGAGCAACTCGGGGTTAAGTGTCTTGCCCAAGGACACAACGACACATGGTGTAGGGAACCGGGATTCGAACCACCAACCTTCCGATCGGGGGGCGACTGCCATTACCACTAAGCCACGGCCGCCCTTTAAAGAAATGTTATCAGTTGTGTTGAGGGACCAACTGACCAAATTGAAGTCCATAGTTATGATTCGGAAGATTTTGTAGAAGAGAACAGTTTCACAGACAAGACAAAGCAAAAGCAAAGCGGAGACTGAGAGGAGACGTCCGACCTTGAGAAGAGCAAGTGTTGAATTTTTGCTTTTCAAATGTTATTAGATGGACTTCCTCCTTGGCATGTTTTTAAATGCCAATAACTGCTTCAGGCAAAAATAAATAAAAACAATTAAAAAGAAAGAAAAACAGCCATATGAATGTTTTACAGTTGCAGTCTTATAATATTCAGTAAACGAAACACATTTGATTAATTACACACTTATTTCTATTCAATGGTGGCAGTACGTGTGCAAGTTTTTCCTGGGTTGGAATTTTGGCTTGGGTTTTGTGAAGCAAATATTGACATTGTGTACCAAGATACACAGATGTTTACCTCAAGCTGCATTTCCTTGATTTTAATTGAAGACCAGATTAGAATTTTATTTATTTATTGGTAGTAAAATGTTAAACCCTAACACTTGAAGATGCTGCATCCTGTTTTTCACCATAACTGTAAATGACGTACTTGTCATGGAACCAACTTGTCCATAATCCACAACACATGATCCAACTGTCATTTATTTTGATGAAGTGTGACTTTTTCTCTGGAAATCCCTTCTAACCGACGCTAACCTCAAAGTTTTTATGTACATCTGTATCATCATCATCAGGTACATGATGTTTGCAGTTTGTGTATACTGTATAAGGGTCCATTCACCCAGAATATGCAAACACAGAGTGTATGCAAACATAAATGCATACACACGCACACAAACACACAAGTCCCTGCACATGCCCTCCTGTGACTTTCCTTCCTGAGTTGCTTTTGCCTGACAGTGCCTGCCCCAATTTGGGATTATAAAGGAAAATGGTAGTGGGGTGTGGGGAGGTTGTCCAGGGGAGGGGTGACAAGGTTTAAGGCCAGGGCTAGTAGGGAGAGTCAGAAAAGGGGCAGAGGATTAGACTCACTGAGCTTCATTAACCTCAATGTTTACACAAGCTGATCTCTTGCAATGAGACCTTTTTTTTTTCTCTCACAAGTGTCCACTTTGAGAGAATGCTGTCCCATTTCTCCATTGCCTATATTCAGCCAAGGCAGTCCAAACGTCCTGCCTTAGAGTCAAAAAGGATGATGGAGGAGCTGCAGTGAAGATACAAAGTAAACTTTTTAAAAATAGTTTTTAATTTTGGTGATACCAGCCCTTTGTTATGTAACGTGTGTAAATTATCTTGTAAAAATGACACAAAAATCAACTTGGTCTAATCTAAAATTAAAAACAATGTTGCAGATAAGGAAAATAATGTAGTGTGATCTCATCTTAAAATGAGATTTTTTTTTTTTGCCATTTAATGACGTACATGTATTAATAGTATGGGAAGTGGTGGCACAGAGGTTAGAGAAGGTGGGCCTGTGATCTGAAAGTCATTGGTTGAAACGCTAGAAGCAGGAGGGAACCTTACACAGCTCCAGTGAATGCCCCTTTTCCACTTGGTGGCGCGGGTCGGTTGTGACGTCATATTTGCGTGCCAAACGCGCGTTGGACACCATTTCCACCTCACATATGAGCCGCGCCGCACCAAGATTCTGGACTAATTTCAGAGCAGGGTTGAGGCGAGCTGGAAGCGAGCTGTGGGGAGGAGGCTGGACTGGAGTTTGAGGAAGTGGCTGCGGCGAGGGAACAAACACGGAAGGACTTTACAAGATTAACACGGAAAAAACAATTATTTGTATTTAAAATTATAGCAAAGATGTGTCTTAAGCTGAACTATTCCTTAATAATTTCATGTTGTGGTCAAAACGGCAGGATTTTAAAAAGTAGTTTCGCCATGTGCACGCGCGCACGCACGTGAGCCGGCTTTATTTCTATATAATGTAGCTAAATAAACGCTTTAAAAATATATTTCTTAGCTGACGTTATATCAAGAGGGTGCTTGAGCTGAACAGGTCCTTAATAATTTCACGTTGTGGTCAAATCAGCTGGATTTAACAAAGTAGGTCAACACGTGCATGTCACATGCATGCGCGGGTGCGGTCGATCGGCGTTCTTTCTTAAAAATGTAGCTAAGTAAAAGTTTAAAAATTATATTTCAAAGCTGGCTTTCTATCACGAGGGTTCCTCAGGTGAACAATTGACCTTTCGCAAAACCCCGCCCCCAACCGGCCATTGTCCAATCACACGTCACTAGCATCTCCGGCTATGTAAGCTAGGTCCGACATTCTACAAGATGGTGAAGCGATGCGCCTATGGATTGTGTAAATCAGACAGCAGGTATCCCAAGAGTTTGTCTGGTGGAGTCTTGTTTTTTCCCTTCCCAAAGCCGAAAACACAACTGGAACGGTGTCAACAATGGATAAAACAGTGTGGAAGGCCTCACTCCCAGCTTAATGTCTCGAAGATAAACAAGCATTCGTATGTATGCTCAAAGGTAAGACAAACATTCATTGTGACTGTCCTGCTCTAGAAGTAATAATTATAATTTCAAGAAAGGTTATTATTAATATTCATTGTTGTGTATTATTTTGGATATAATTTTTAGAAGATTACCCTCTTACGTTTAGTAAGCTCATTAGCATTAGCTAACTTTAGCGAATGTTTACATTAGTTCACTGTCGGGTCTCGATGCTGTGAACCCTATACGATATCATGTTTAGTCAGTTTCACTACATAAACTTGACTAGCTAATTAACATTTTCTCTTTTAACAAGCATCTTGAATCGTTTTTTTTTATATCTGTCATTTAGCACAGAGCCCCCCTCCCCTTGTCTTACCTCCCTCGGGGGTTCGGTCCGCTCTGTAGCATGTTAGCTGCTCCAGCTGGACAGCATGGTCCAGAACGTTGTTGTTGAGCCACGTTTCCGTGAATACAAACACACAGCAGTCTCTCACAGTCTTTTGTGTCGTTCGTAGCAGGCGTATATAATCCAATTTGTTGTCCAAGGAGCGCACGTTAGCCAGAACCATGGATGGGATAGCCGGCCTGTGTGGGCTAGCTGCTAGCCTAGCTCTGATACCTCCGCGTTTACCCCGCTTCTGTTTTCTGTCACGCCGCTTGTGGCGTTTCCATGGCGGGCGCGGTGAAGCGTCACGCCGCTTGTGGTACTTCCACGGCGGGCGCGATGAAGGGAAGGTCGGGGCTGGCTTCCGGAGCAGCTCGCAGTCACGAAGCTGATGTAACTCCGCGCTAACACTCACCGGCTACAGAAAGCTTGACGGCCGTAGCAACAGTAACTAAGGGGGCGGGGCTTCTGCGAAAGGTCAATTCCTTAATAATGTCACGTTGTGGTCAAATAAGCTGGATTTAAATTGATTTGTTTTGACTACTTCCAAACCTGTCACATGTGCTACGAAAATAAATTATAAAAAAATCGAATTTTAATTCAAATAACTCCAACAGCTTACAGTGTGTACATGAACATCTTGTGATTACACTGTTAGTTTGAAAAATATCTGCTTAGTGGTTTCTGAGATATTTGATATGTGTTAAATACTAGTAGAAAAATTAGAAGCTAGGTCGACACACTTATGTCTATAAAAAAAAATCGAAATTTAATTCAAATAACTTCAACAGCTTACAGTGTGTACATGAACATCTTGTGATTACACTGTGTTAGTTTGAAAAATATCTGCTTTGTAGTTTCTGAGATATTTGATATATGTATATATATCTTATATATATCTTATAAAATATATCTACATATAAAAACGTATCTAGACTGAATTACCGGTAACCATCCATCCATCCATCCATCCATTTTCGTCCGCTTATCCGGGGTCGGGTCGCGGGGGTAGCAGCCTAAGTAGGGAGGCCCAGACTTCCCTCTCCCCAGCCACTTGGAGCAGCTCCTCTGGGGGAATCCCAAGGCGTTCCCAGGCCAGCCGAGAAACATAGTCCCTCCAGCGTGTCCTGGGTCTTCCTCTGGGTCTCCTCCCGGTGGGACATGCCCGGAACACCTCACCAGGGAGGCGTCCAGGAGGCATCCTAACCAGATGCCCGAGCCACCTCAACTGGCTCCTCTCGATGTGGAGAAGCAGCGGCTCTACTCCGAGTCCCTCCCGGATGACTGAGCTTCTCACCCTATCTCTAAGGGAGAGTCCAGACACCCTGCGGAGAAAACTCATTTCAGCCGCTTGTATCCGAGATCTCGTTCTTTCGGTCACAACCCAAAGCTCATGACCATAGATGAGGGTGGGAACGTAGATCGATCGGTAAATTGAGAGCTTTGCCTTTCGACTCAGCTCTCTCTTCACCACGACAGACCGGTACAGCGCCCGCTTCACTGCGGATGCTGCACCTATCCGCCTATCGATCTCACGCTCCAGTTTTCCCTCATTCGTGAACAAGACCCCGAGATACTTAAACTCCTCCAAATCCGAGGCCATGGTCTTGAGCCAGAAAAGGGTAGCATGCCCTCTCCGGGTCGGGGAGGAGGTCCTGCCCCAAGTGGAGGAGTTTAAGTACCGGTAACCATGTTTTTCTTTTTTTACAGTTAAGAGAAAGAAGTCAACACCAGAATTTATCAACTTGTGTCTTCTGGAGGAAGCCCATGAGACAACGGGAAAAAAATCATTTTGGTGGATGCAGTATTTTTGTGCTTTTTTCACTTCTTAGTTTTCATAATAAACATTTTTTTCTTAAGTGGTGTCATTGAACAATAATTTCCTAAACATATTTTACAATGTTAAGTGTGTACAGTATAGTGTTTGTTTAAAAACATACTGGAAGTTAAGAATATTTTCCATTTGCATTTGACCTTTAAAGAATCATAAGAAAAAGATTATTAGATTTGAACAGCCCTCCATCCATCCATCCATCCATCCATCCTTCCTGATGTCGTGTCATGGGTAGTGCAGCAGCTTTTGCCAGGATGCACAGATGTCAACATGAACCCATCCATCCATCCTTCCTGATGTCGGGTCGTGGTGCAGCAGCTTTTCCCAGGATGCACAGACGTAAACATGAACCCATCCATCCTTCCTGATGTCGGGTCATGGGTAGTGCAGCAGCTTTTCCCAGGATGCACAGACGTCAACATGAACCCATCCATCCATCCATCCTTCCTGATGTCGGGTCATGAGTAGTGCAGCAGCTTTTCCCAGGATGCACAGACGTCAACATGAACCCATCCATCCATCCTTCCTGATGTCAGGTCATGGGTAGTGCAGCAGCTTTTCCCAGGATGCACAGACGTCAACATGAACCCATCCATCCATCCTTCCTGATGTCGGGTCGTGGGTGCAGCAGCTTTTCCCAGGATGCACAGACGTCAACATGAACCCATCCATCCATCCATCCATCCATCCATCCTTCCTGATGTCGGATCGTGAGTGCAGCAGCTTTTCCCAGGATGCACAGATGTCAACATCAACCCCGATGAAGCTGTTCTTGAATGCCCAAACGAGTTTCCTGATCAACAAACATTTAATTATTAATACTTTGTTTTTACGTTTAAAGAAACACACTTTTAATGTTTAAGGGACAGTTTAAACCAAATTATCCATTTGCATTTGACTTTGAATTATCCCTAACAAAATATTACCGTTAAAATTTAATGAAATACTAACCTTTAATATTACAGGGCCAATTGAAACCTAATTAATTCCTAATCTGTACCTTACTGTAAAAATAGTTTAACTGATTACAGGGCAGTGCGATCGATGTGTTAAGCAATGTTAACAGGAACCTTGTGCATATATGAGAATAATCTTTATTATAAAGAAACAAAATGGAAAACACATGGGTTTAAAACAAGCTGAAAAGGCAATAAAGTAAGATTAGAGCATTAAATAGCTCAAGGGACATTACCGCCACCAGGTGGTGAGACAAGGTCCTGCAGGGTGTTCTTCTTCTAACGTTTAGTGGTGGCTAGTAAATAGCTTGAGGTAACACTACCGCCACCATCTGGTAAGACGAGTAGGATTCTGGACCCCGCCCACAGAAGTGTAATGGAAAAACAATACCGGTACATGTGAGCCGAGCCGAACTGAACCAAACTGATCCGAACAGTGCCAGCAAGTGGAAAAGGGGCATTGAAGATCTGAGTGAAGATGGGGGGCCAGTTGGTCAGCGCAGGATTTCAGTCAGAAAGGGGAACTATCATCAGGTCCTGGAGATTTACTGGTCTTCTTACATTGAAAGTACATATTTACATCTGTCTCTGTGATATTTAATGCTGGCAGGTGGTCAGAAGGGAGAAGGGAGGTAGTTGTAGAGTTGTGGTGTGGGGGTGTAGGTGGTCTATTCTGTTTTTTAAGTATAATGAACATAATTTCTCAGTGCAGCCAGGGGGCAGAAGGGGTCCATTTTGGTCACCTCAGGATTCTGTCTCTGCTATTTGCAAATAATGTGGTGCTGCTGAGACGATTTTGACAAAATTTTCTGGAGTGGTTCTTTCACTAGAATGGTTCACAGCCAAATGTGAAGAAAATGGAATGAAGTTCAGCTCCTTCAAATCTGAGACCATGGTCCTCACTTGGAAAAGGTTGTACTGCCTTATTCTGGTGGTGCTGCCTCAGGTGTAGAAGTTTAATTATCTTGGGGTTTTGTTCACAAGAGAGAAAAGAATGGGAGGTGGACAGATAAGTGTGGCTTCCACAGTATTGCACACTGGTCCATTGGGTTGAAGAGGGAGCTGAACTGCAAGGCACATTTTTGTTTCTGCTACATTCTTACCCTCATCTATGATCGCTATTTCTGGATAGTAACCAAAATAACAGGATCTCATTCACAATTTATTTTCTCTGCATTTTGGCTTCGATCTTCCTTAGAGATAGGGTGAGAAGTTTAGTTCTCTATAAAGGCTTAAAGTAATACTGCTGCTCCTTCACATTGAGAACAGACAGATAAGTTGGTTTGAGCATCTGGTAAGGGTTCTGCTCAAAAACATCCTTTTGGGTTCTGAACCTGATAGCAGAACTACAGATTGATGGATGGCTGGATGGTTGGTTGGTTGGTTGGTTGGTTGGTTGGTTGGTTGGTTGGTTGGTTGGTTGGTTGGTTTGAGTTGGTTGGGTTGGTTTGGTTGGTTTGTTTGAGTTGGTTGGTTTGGTTGGTTTGTTTGAGTTGGTTGGGTTGGTTTGTTTGAGACACGTGCTTATTCAAGGAAAGTGAAATATGTAACCAGCAGTGAATTCTGCTTTTTCACTATGTAAAAAAATGAAGAAAGAAAGAAAGAAATCTGTTAAACTTAACATGTTTAATCATGGCATTTATTAAAAAAACATTGAAAATTAATATAAAATATAGTCATTGGGGACTGAAGGTTTTTGAGAGATGTTATGCGGATTCTGAAATAAGTTTTTCTTGCATGTCTACCACAGGTAGAAATAGAATATTGTGGAAAAGTTAAATTTTTTTTCACACATTTCAGAAAGTGAAACTCAAATATTACATAGATTTATTACACATCCATCCATCCATCCATCCATTATCTTTAGCCACTTTTTCCTTTTTGGGTTGCGGGAGTTACTGGTGCCCATATCCAGCAGTCACTGTGCGAGAGGCGGTGGACACCCTGGACATGTCGCAAGTCCCTCCCAGGGATGATTTATTACACAGAGTGAAATATTTCAAGCCTTTATGGGCCAGTGGGACAGTGGACAGGTGTCAAGTCTTGGCACCAGCCCACACTGCCAACGATACCAAACACTGGCTGTGTATTATTCTAATTTTCTGAGACACTGATTTTTTTTATTTTTTTTTTGTAAGTCATACCGGTAATCATTAAAATACACAAAATAAAGGCTTTAAATATTCCACTCTATGTAATGAATCTATATACAGTAATAATAAGTTTCACTTTCTGAAATTATTGACCATAAACTCAGTGCTGGGCAGCGCTAATCCAAAAATTAGTTCCGCTATTTCTAAAGCACTTATTGATTTATTTAGGTCCGCAATTTCAAAAGCACTTATGTATTAGCAATGCTAGCGGACGCTAATGCTAACACGCTAACCGCCATTTTGAAGAGGGCAAATGCGAAATACTTTTTTTAATCCAGCAGATTTGACCATTTGAACCGGTTAAGCTCAGAAAAACCTTGTGCTACTGACTTTATAGCACAAGGTTTTTCTGAGCTTAACCGGTTCAAATGGTCAAATCTGCTGGATTTAAAAAAGTATTTCGCATTTGCCCTCTTCAAAATGGCGGCCGCAAATGGCGAAATACTTTTTTTAATCCAGCAGATTTGACCATTTGAACCGGTTAAGCTCAGAAAAACCTTGTGCTATAAAGTCAGCTAAGAAATATATTTTTCTCAGCAAAGAAATAATTGTTTTTACCGTGTTTTCATGGAAAGTCCTTATCTTCTGTGGCCGTCGCGGCCGCCATTTTGAAGAGGGCAAATGGCGAAATACTTTTTAAAATCCAGACGCGTCGCGTAGGCCGCTGAGAAACATCCATAAGTTCACCCTCCATGTTAAAAACTCTTCGTCTGACTCTTCGAAAACAAGCAATAAGGCTGCAGAGTAACACACTGGCTGCTAACTGAGAGCGCTCGCTCTAGCAAAGAGACTGAGGGGACGCTTTTTTGTCACGGACCACATCCGGCGCTGACAGGATATGGTCTGTTAGCAGTCGTCCGGGCCTGTAAATAAGTTTTTTCGTTTTTACTGATAGATAATTAGTTATTAACGGTACTGCATTTTAAATAAAAATAGCGCAAATCCGCTTATGAATTATAAAAGTTAGTCAAACCGCTGTAACGCTGATAAATTGTTTAGGTACGCTATAAGCGGATTAGCGCATTAGCGCTCCCTAGAGGTCTGGCGCCCACCTTTGCATAAACGGAACTTTTTCACAATACAGTAGTCCCTCGTTCATTGTACCCTGAAGCCCAACGATATGTGAAAAACCGCAAAGTAAGGATAGTAGTACAAGTACTTTGTATTAAGTAGTAGTTTATTGTAGTGTGTGTGTGTGTATGTGTGTGTGTGTGTGTGTGTGTGTGTGTGTGTGTATGCATATA
>JBBPBX010005867.1:59089-70507 GCA_038048925.1 Garcialebias charrua
CAGACAGACAGACAGACAGACAGACAGACAGACAGACAGACAGACAGACAGACAGACAGACAGACAGACAGACAGACAGACAGATAGATAGATAGATAGATAGATAGATAGATAGATAGATAGAGAGAGATAGATAGATGATAGATAGATGATAGATAGATAGAGAGAGAGAGAGAGAGAGAGAGAGAGAGAGATAGATAGATAGATAGATAGATAGATAGATAGATAGATAGATAGATAGATAGATACATTTTGTTATATCATCCATCCATCCTTTTTTACTCCTTATCTGCAAAATAACAGCAACAAGTCCAGGAGGGAAACCCAGACGTCCCTCTCCCCAGTGACAATCTCCAAGGCGTTCGCAGGCCAGAGCGGATATATAATCCATCCTGTGACTTCTGGGTCTGTCCCTGGGTCTCCTCCCAGGGGAATGTAACTGGAAAACCTCCAAATGGAGGCATCTTTTTGTTATATCATGCATGTTTTAACCTCTTTTCCATAGAAAAGTGTTCAAATTTAAAACAAGATTATTGGCGAGGCTGGATTTTTTTAAAATCTATCTATGGATATATCTCTGCAGCATGAGATAAACCAGACGTTCAGTTTGCAAAAGAAAAAAGAAAAAAAAAGGGTAAAAATATAATCACAAGTTCATTTTGCAGCTTCAATCAACAAATTGGTGTGAAATTTAAGTTATGATTTCATTTTTTTCCACCACAATTTTTCTGTTAGGTAATTTTACTATTTTTTAGAGGATCTCAGCAGACAATAAGAGTCGAAGTGCATAAACAGGCAACTGCAGGTGAGACCTGTGGCTATCTGTCATCAATCCATCAATCACATAGAAGCACTGTATGAGGAACATTTGCCATTAGGCATGCAGGTGAACCCTTAAATCAGCTTTAATTGGGACGCTGAGCAAGAAGCATGGTTGAAAGGTGTGGGAAACAGAGTCTGTGAACTTTATTGCAGACTAAAGGACTATAGGTTTCAGTGGTAGAGCTGACTGGAAATAATTAATGTACAGCTGGTTCACTTGAAACAACGCCTAAAGTGTGTAAAAAATAAAAAATAAAATTAAAACATTAAGAGTGACTAATTCTTACCACCTTACAAAACCATACTTTATTGGAAAAACTAATTTTTTGATGAGAATTGAGATCATCTGCAAAACCGATGAGTATTTATTAGAATAGTATAGAATAGAATAGATTCCTTTTCTTGTTTTTGAATGCTATAAAGTGTTGGGAAAATATTTTTTTGTCTCCGAAGTAAGCAGGTAAGTGCATATGTATAACTTATTGTATAATGTTATTATATTTCTTTACAAAATATTAGCACTATACAGTACATGCTGACATTATGGCACTGTGTTTAAAGCTGTATTGCACCTCTTGAACCATTTGCTGCCTATAGGCTACTAACTTATTCGTTTTACAGAGAAGCACCCCATTCAGAACAGGAGCCCACTCTCCTTGGTGTTCGCTACAAATAGTTATTTTAACACTGAAAATTTATTGACCGCTTTTAAAATAAAACTTACCAGTACTCTCCCACATCCCCTCCCTGTGTGCCCTGAGCCTTTAATCTTCTAACCTGTTCGTTAGATCATTCGTCTATCTCCTCTCTCGCTCTCTCGTTTGGCAATCATCTGGCGTGTTCACTCCCTGGAAGGAATTGACATGCAGTGTCTCATAATTTATATGAGGCAACCGAGTGGTAGAGGTGAACAGAATATGAAGAGGCTGGGTGCAACGGACCATGGAAACGACCTCTCTCCACGTCCTTCCTTTCGTTTTAAAAAACAGAATTTACAGCTGATTAGGCTCCATTGTAAAGACAGGCCCCAGTTCACAGAAGGAACGCTGCAAAACATGTACCGTATGTGAGGCCAGACACAGAGACCCTTATAAAAAACATATGTTCTCCCAAGGATCCCTCAGAGAGAGTAAAACTTTGCACATGGCTTATTTTCAGCACATTGCAAAAGAAATAGACACATCGTTGGAGTGTAAGAACTTTAGTGTTCTTAGAGAAAATGATTGAAATGTGTCAAAAATGTTGAGTAAATTAGCTTTCTATTTGCAAGGTGGCCTGAATTAGCAGAAATAACTGCACGCTGAGAAGAAACAAGCAAAACATTCATCTCCCCAAGCTCACTGGGGGGTCACCATGACATATCAGCTTGCAAGATGAAATAATGGCACAGTTTATTATTATTATTTATTAAACCTTTATTTAACCAGATAAAAACCCATTGAGATCAAGACCTCTTTCACAAGGGTGACCTGGCCAAGACAAGGCAGCAGCGCACGTCATAATAAGACAAGTAACGAGATACAGAATGGGACTTAAAAATACATAAAACATACAATATATTACAGTAAAGGGCAATAGTTGTGATAATAATTAAAATATGTCAATTTACGATCTGAACTGTTGACAAGATATCCATTGTTGTTGTGTTTTTTTTAAGTTTGCAACAAAGCACAAAGTTCTGACAATCTTGATCATTTTGATGTTTTCTTTCAGCTGCTCCCTTCTTCAGGGGTCACCATAGCGAACTAACTTGCACTAAGACTTGGCATTTGTTTTTACACTGATGCCCTTCCTGATGCAACCACAGACCACTGAGCTACCACAGCACCCTGTGTGGAGCAGACGGTGGGGGTTAAGAGCCTTGCTCAAGAGCTCAGAGTGAGGCAAACAAGGATGAAGGCAGGTGTGGGTGATTCACCTTAACCACCCACATTTTGAAGTTGTTGGTCCAGAGCAGGGGTCACCAACGTGGTGCCCGCGGGCACCCGGGTGCCCCCAAGGACCATTTGAGGTGCCCCCGGACCTGTTCTAAAAATAGCACAACTCACTACTAAGCTGCATTTAAATTTTCATTTTATTCAGTTGTTATTCTTTTTTGTATTTATATATATTTTAAAATGTCTATCTTAAAAATATGTTCTTAAAAATATGTTTATTATACATTTTTTTCAATTTACGCTTTGTTATTTCCGAAGAGTTTATCAAACTGGTGCCCTTTGTATGACTCCGTACCCACGAAGTAGCTCTCAGTTTCAAAAAGGTTGGTGACCCCTGGTCCAGAGGATCAAACCACTTTATTCAAACCGGAAATAAATCTGATAATAAGCAATTTTATGTGAGGCAAGGTAATAATAATAATTTTAAAAAAAACTTTTGTTGTCAGTAACATTGAAATTTTAAAACAAAAATGAAGACTTTTTTTTTCATTGAACTCAGTGAACACGGATTATTTGCTGATTTTGACAATTTTTAGAAGACTGTTTACAACAACAACAACAACTAAACCCAAAATATGGTACCTTATTGTCAAACAACATAAAGAGCACAAATTATTATCAGTCTGTCAATATTAACAGAGAAACAACAATATTATTAATTTGTACTCAGTCAAATACAGTACTGTACAGTACATTAAAAAGACAGTAACCACTTAAAACGTGTCCTTTCATTGGTTGACAAGATGGCCTGCAGTTATTCTCAACTAAACTTGTACTTTTGAATCCTGTTGAATATATACATACATAAACATTAAATAAAACAGTTTTCTTTATCAGAATGAAAACAGCAAATTTTAAGATGTTGTGATAAAAGCTAATTGTATTCAGTGAGGCGACAAACAGGGACGATTTAGGCAAAGGTTTAAGACTTTGTTCTGATTTGCCATTAAATATTTTCTACTTTTCTTCATTAGATTTAAAGAATTGAACTCTAATATAAAAATAATCAATAAAATGTGTTGAATGTGTTCTCAAAAGTAAAACATTTGTTTTATAATGGCACTGTTAATGAATAGACATACCGTATTTTCTGGCCTGTAAGTTGCAGTTTTTTTACAAATTTTCATGTCCTACGACTTAAGCGACATTATTTATGGATTTTTCCCCATATTTTTAGACCAATGTTTGGCTAAGATATGACAGTTTCCATTCATTCTGACGAAAAAAAAGAGCAGTACCACTTTCTGCCGCTAGGGCCCACTGACCGTTCCCAGCTCCTGTGTCCGACAGAAGCCTCCTCTGCTCGGACTCAAGGCCTTGTTATACTCTGCAAGACGCCCTGTCGCACGTCTTTTACCCCCCGTTGAGTGAGCAAACATTGCGCAACTTTTGGCCGCACTCCCGCTGTGATCCCCCGGTGACAGCCCGTCTTGTACATGGCCCCCAAGCAGAACTCCGAGACGCCGACGATGCGGCTCGCAGCGTGTGATTGGTTCAAAGTTTGTGGGCGTTTTTTGTTTTTGCTTTGACAGACATGGATAGTTTTGAAGAGAAACTTGTCTGTGTGTGCGCGCGCACGCAAACCATGCGCCTCAGCACACTTTGCGCATTGCACCCAACACACACACACACCAATACATATATACAGGTAGTCCCTGACTTACGAGCGCTCTGACCTACGAGCGTCCGGACTTACGAGCTGGCGAAGGAGAAGTAAATTTGTAAAAAATACAGCACTTTTTTGTGTTTTTAGATGAAAGTGTGTTAGCTAACCGTTTGGAAACACGTTTCCGACCATGTTTATGAACTAATATGAATGTTTTTGATGAAAAACGAGTGTTCGTAGTAGCGCTAGCATAAATGTTCCAACTTACGAGCGAAAATCCGGACTTACGAGAACACGTGCTTCGTGTTCCAACTTACGAATTTTCGTGTTACGAGCAACTCGCAGGAACGGAACTTGCTCGTAAGTCGGGGACTACCTGTATATATATATATATATTTACACGCGCGCACACAAAAGCATGCGCGCGCCTGCATGCACCCTTTAAAAGAAAGCAAACTCCGTTGTTAAACAACAAGCCGTGGTGGTCTAGTGGTAAACACGTTGCGCTGCCACTCCCAAGGATGTGAGTTTGAATCTCACATGGTTGAGTTTTTTTTATTTTTTATTATACGGTTATACGGGTACAGCGTGCAAAACTGTAACTAAAGCCTATTTTTATTTTACAGAAGAGAGCCATAATAATTATTACAAGAAAACATTACTGCCATCCATCAAATGTTTTGTTTTACAAATTGAAATTGCTAAAGTTTTTTTTTTAATGATTTGGTTGACTATAATATTCTTTTATTATTGTTCAAAGCTCAGAATTTATGGTTTTGTGTGAGAAATCATTTAATATCTTATATTTTTTTATATATGTGATTGCTATTTGAATTGATTGTTAATTTTGTTTGAAGAAGGGGCAGAAATAATGAGATTTTTTTCTTCTTCTGCCTCCTTTCATTTCATGTATTGTTTTGTTTTATAATGTGGTTTTGTAAATAATTTTCTTGTGTTTTTACAATTTGAAATGAATAAATTCAATACAATGCTATTTTTATTATGCAAAAAAAGATTGTGAGAATTATAACCAGAAATCATTATTGTCACCCTTCTGGTGTATTATTTTCTCAAATGAAGCTACTGAAATTCTATGATTTGGTCGATTACAACATTTTGTTACTTATGTATAGAGCTCATAATATACTACCATCAAATATTCAAAGTTTTTTTGTGAAAAGAACAAGCTGTTACAATCTTAAGGGTAAAGATGTGTTTGTTAAACCACAGTTCAGAACAAGTTTGAAGGGAAGAACTACAGTAATACAAGGCGTAACATTGTGGAATAATTTAATGCCAGTATTTAAAGAAGCTAAATCAATTTCTGTATTTAAGAAAATTGTCAAAGTTGAATTGTTAAACAAATATGATTGAATGTAACTGAGTAATCCATATATTGTTGGTTAAATGAGTTATTTACTTATTTTGTTATTAGAGAGCAATAGTTTGTATTAGATAGATAGGAGCAGATTTAATAAGATATTTTCTTCATCTGCTACCTTTTCATTTTACACCTTATATATTTTTTATTCTTTTCATTTGCTTGTCATTTGTTGTATCACATTTTGTAAAATGAATAAACTTAAACTTAAACTAACATCGGCCACCAGCAAGACGATTGCAGAACTCGTCGAGGACAGGAACGCTTGGAGAGGACAGATCCATAAAGTGGCCAAAAGTCGACTTAGACTAAATGGCTAATCATCATCATCATACACTTGTGCATGACCACAACTACACATAAATAGATGAAGGGATGTATATGTAGGTATCCTTTGTAGATATGTAGATGTGTATGTGACTGCATGTGCATGTATACAGGTAGTCCCCGACTTACGAGCGCTCTGATCTACGAGCTCCCGACTTTACGAGAGCTTCCAGGAACCAAACTACCGACTTGCGAGCTGCCGTTCCGATTTTACGAGAGAACAACATTAGAAAGCGTTGTTCCAAGATACGAGCGGGTTCCGATTTTATGAGAGAACAACATTAGAAACCATTGTTCCAAGATACGAGCGGCCGTTCCGATTTTACGAGAGAACACCATTTACAAAGCGTTGTTCCAAGATACGAGCGAAAAGTTCCAGAGTTACGAGAATTTACCGTTAGAAACTATTGCTCCAAATAACGAGATGAAAATTCCGGGTTTACGAGAAAACTCCGTTAGAAACCATTGTTCTGTTTTACGAGAACCGAGTGTTCGTGCTGACGGCTGAATGTCATGTTTCGAAGGAGAGTTTGGGGCAGGAGGTGGAGTGTGGGGGGGCGGGGGAGGTGGAGTGGAGGGGGTTGGTTTCGGGGGGGATGGGCGATGGTTGGTTTCGGGTTGGGGGATGGGCGATTTAACCATGCACCTGCACTGGACTTGGACTGGACATGCACACTGCACATGGCGGGCACGCTGTGGTGGGTGGGGTGGGGGGGGGGGTATGTTTCGCGTGACAAATGGAAAAGTACAGCAGCGGAAGGTTACATAGGCACTACTTTACTGTACCCCCACCCCCAAAAAACAAAGGCGGAGTGATTTCATCAGGTACTACATAAGCGAACAGCGCGAATGCAGCCGCGTGGGTCTACAGTTTGGCGATTTGAGAGACACAGTTACAGTACAGAACATTCGTTAGCATTAGCATTCGTTAGCTTTGTTAGCATCTTCTTTTGAAAGCATGTCTGCAAAGAGAGGAGCTTCTTCTGCTGGTGCGAGCGCACCTAAAAAGCGTAAGGCCATCACGCTGGAGCAGAAGCTGGACATCATCAATCGGGCGCAGAGGGGAGAGTCGACGTCCTCCATCTGCAAAGCTCTGAACCTGGTGAGTACCACCGTTAGCACGACTCGTAATGGCGGAACGTGAGCGCTTTTTAGCGAGTGTTTTAGTCGCTGCGCAGATGAAGACTCGTAATGGCGGAACGTGAGCGCTTTTTAGCGAGTGTTTTAGTCGCTGCGCAGATGAAGACTCGTAATGGCGGAACGTGAGCGCTTTTTAGCGAGTGTTTTAGTCGCTGCGCAGATGAAGACTCGTAATGGCGGAACGTGAGCGCCTTTTACAGCGAGACTTGTAATGGCGGAACGTGAGCGCTTCTAGTCGCTGCGCAGATGAACACCGTAATAAGCACCAAGCGTCTGTTAGTTAATGACATTTTATTTTTTATTTTAGGTCAGTTCCACAGTCAGCACCATAAAGGCTGACCGCGAGCGCATTTTAGCTAGCGTGAGAGGAGCTGCCCCAATGAAGTCCACGGTGATAACGAAGCAACGCACGGGTGTTATCACAGAGATTGAGCGTCTGATGGGTAAGAAAATTTATTTTTTTATTTACAGTACGTAGTATTGCGTCTTTTAGATAGGAAATTATTTAAGAAATACCTGGACAGTATTTTTAATATGCACTGTACAGTTTCATTAATTTTTTTTACCTGAGATGTTTGTTTACAGGTGTGCTTTGTTTACCTGAGATGTTTGTTTACAGGTGTGCTTTGTTTACCTGAGATGTTTGTTTACAGGTGTGCTTTGTTTACCTGAGATGTTTGTTTACAGGTGTGCTTTGTTTACCTGAGATGTTTGTTTACAGGTGTGCTTTGTTTACCTGAGATGTTTGTTTACAGGTGTGCTTTGTTTACCTGAGATGTTTGTTTACAGGTGTGCTTTGTTTACCTGAGACGTTTAACACACGGTCACAAGACTTTTATTAAAAATAATTTTTATGTTTCTGTAATGTTCAGTACAGTTCATGTTTTAACACACCTGTCTTTTCATGAACAACTTCTAGTCCTTTGGATAGAGGACTGCAACCAGAGGCATATCCCGTTGAATTTGATGGTGATGCAGGAGAAAGCCCTCAAAATTTACGAGGATATCAAAGCAGAGATGGGGGAGGGCGTGGAGGTGCCCGACTTCCATGCGTCACGGGGGTGGTTTAATCGGTTCCGACAAAGGGCTAATTTGCACAGCATAAAAATCCAAGGTAAGTGAAACATTTCATCTGTGCTTTAATGTTTAACACAGTGTAACATGTGGTTAATCTTGTCCTGTGTGTGTTTTTTTCACCAGGAGAGGCAGCAGGTGGTGATGCGGCGGCAGCAGCCGCATTCCCAGAGAAACTAGCAGCCATTATAAGGGAGGGGGGATACACACCGCAGCAGGTGTTCAATGTTGATGAGACTGGTCTATTTTGGAAGAGGTTGCCCGACCGCACCTACATCAGCAGGGAGGAAAGAACAGCACCGGGCCACAAAGTGGGGAAAGAGAGGATCACGTTGCTGTTCGGAGCGAATGCTGCTGGTGACTGCAAGTTAAAGCCGCTGTTGGTAAATCATTATGAGAACCCCAGGGCCTTACAGCGTATTGATAAGAAAGATCTGCCGGTGTATTGGGCATCCAACCGTAAGGCCTGGGTTACCCAAGAGGTGTTCTCAAAATGGTTTACCAAATATTTCGTCAAGGACGTACAGCGCTACTGCAGACAACATCACATTCGCTTTAACATCCTGTTGTTGTTGGACAATGCACCGGGTCACCCCGCAAATCTGACTGACCTCAACCAAAATGTGAGGGTGGTGTACCTGCCACCCAATACCACCTCTCTCATCCAGCCAATGGATCAGGGGGTGATATCGAACCTTCAAGGCGTACTACCTTCAGAGGGTCATCCGCAGTGCGTTGGAGGAAACAGACAACTCTCCAGAAGTCACGTTGAAGGACTTCTGGAAGAAGTATAACCTGCGCCATGCTCTGCGTCACATTGATGAGTCCTGGCATCAGGTGAGGGAGAGCACACTTAACGGAGTGTGGAAAAAACTCTGTCCACAGTTTTTTGATCCCTCACTTGAGGCCGAGGACTCAATCAGCAGTGTGATCGAGAGTGTGGTGGAGATGAGTAGGAGGATGCACTTGGAGATTGAGGCCGAAGATGTTCAGGAGTTGCTGGCTGCAGAAGGCGAGGAGCTGTCCACTGCGGATCTGTAGCAACTGGAAAGGCACCTGATGGAGGAGGAGCATGAAGAAAGGCCAACCACTCCAGCCAAGGTCTTCACCAGGCAGGCCTTGGCCAAGATCTTTAAGGAGCAGCAGCACGTCTTGGACCAGTTGGAGGCAATGGACGCGGATGGGGAGAGGTTCGCCAGGGCCTCCCGAGCTGTCCTTGACGGTCTGGCTTGTTACCGGCAGATCCTAGAGGAAAAAAAACAGGAGGCCGCGCAGAGCACCATGCTGCAGTTTGTTACGAGGGGCACTGCAGCCACGGGCACTGCAGCCACGGGCACTGCAGCGACTCTAGGATCTGCTGGAGCAGCAGAAGCAGCAGAGGAAATGCCATCCACCTCTGCTGCTGCAAGCCAGCCATCCACCTCTGCTGCTGCAAGCCAGCCGTCAATGGACATCTCCAGCTCCAGCTCCAGCTCCAGATCCAGCTCACCCTCTCCCCAGTGAACATCCCTACGTCCCTCTCCTGCACCTGTCCCCAAAGGTAAAGAAATGTTGCATTTACATTTTGATTTTCTGTTTTCTTTTATGTTACTGCACTGTACTGTACAGTACAGTACAGTTCATTCATCTGTTAACCCACCTGTCTCTGTTCATGTCCACAGACGTCTGCTGCTCCTGCTCCTCCTCCTCCTCCTCTCCACTCCAGTCAGTCAGCCAGCCAGCCTCTGCACCCCTCCACAAAGGTAATGAAAACTTGCTTTTACTTTTTGATTTTGTGTTTTGTTTTTATGTTACTTCATCTGTTAACCCACCTGTCTGTGTTCATGTCCACAGACGTCTCCTCCTCTCCAGCCAGCCTCTGCAACACCTACGTTCACTGACCTCCTGCTCATCTCCCCACTAACCTGCACAGCTTCATCATCCAGGTACCGTACAGTAATGAAATGTAAATTTAATTTAGCTTTTCTGTTTAGTTTCATGCTACATTTCATCATCCACCTGTGTCTTGTCATGTCCACAGCATCCCTCCAAAGCATTGTGGAAAGGCCGCCCCCTGGTCCAAACATCAGCACACAAACATCACAGTAAGGACAAGTTGTTTTTGGATGTGTTTAATTTATCTGTAAGCACAACACCTTGCTGTCTGTGTGGTTTCATATGTTTCATTACAGTACGTAATGTTAACTTACAAATTTCTGTTTTCTAACAGTGACACCTGCTGCGTTCCCTCCTCTCCTGGGTGTACTGGCATCACACTGACTGAGGGGATTAACCCTCCTGGGTGTACTGGCATCACACTGACTGAGGGGATTAACCCTCCTGGGTGTACTGGCATCACACTGACTGAGGGGATTAACCCTCCTGGGTGCAATGAAATCACACTGACTGAGGGGATTAACCCTCCTGGGTGCAATGAAATCACACTGACTGAGGTGATGCTCCATGCCTCCTCCATGCCTCCTCCATGCCTCCTCCATGCCTCCTCCATGCCTCCTCTCCTCCACATCAACGTGAGGCCTTTTCACAACTTGTGCATGTGTGTGTGGGGGGGTGTCATCTTTCTGTCTGTAATGTTCACTTCAACATGTGTGTTGTTTGTGTTCACAGACAGACCAGCTCTCCTGCCTCCAGTGGCATCACTGACCCATGTCAGACACCTGGACGCCTGTCTGACCAGTCAGAACACCCGTGCGCTGCCTCCTCTCCATGCATACCTTCTGCATCCTCACATCAGGACCAAACACTTGACCTGAACTCACATCTTACCTCTGAATGATGCTGCATGTTCCTGCATCATCCTGCATCCTACATCACATCAAGACCTCACACCTGCCCTGAACTCATATCTTACGTCGGCTTCTCTGAACTCACATGTTCACATTGATGGTTGCACTGCTGCATAAGCAGTCCCATCTGATCCAGGTTTGAACAGCAACTTTTGACAACCAAAGAGACTACCTTCACTTCAATCAAAGTAAGGGAACTTTCTTTTTTATGCTGTTTCTGTGCTGGCTGGTTCTACCTTTCTAAAGTTCATGGAGTGGACACTAGAGTATGGCACTGTTGTTTTTTAAACATGATGCTTGCTACATCTTTCTGGAGGATGTCACTTGTTTCTGATGTTTGTTTGC
>JBBPBX010005868.1:0-15571 GCA_038048925.1 Garcialebias charrua
ATTCAGTTCATTTAATTTTCATCAAACTCCCTCAGAACCCAGCTGTCACGCTGTGTTTCTGCAGAAAATGCAGTCCATTTAGTTTTGTGATTAAAGATACATACGATTATTTCAGCTAATTTCACTCTAATAAGCATGCAGATCATCCTGCTCACCTCAGCAGAGCTGCCCTGCCGTAGAGCCAGCTCCTTCCTGTAGTGCTCCACAGCCTTGCCGTGTTGCCTCAGGTCTGTGTAGGTCGCAGCCAGGGAAACATGGATAACAGCCAGCTCCCGCGCAGGCTTCCCCGTCGTTTCAGCTCTCTCCAGCTACAAGACACGTTCAGATGCAGTGACGATTTGGAGCTAAAGCTAAAACAGCACGGTTTGGTTTAATTTCTTCACCTGAGCCTGATAGGCAT
Organism: Garcialebias charrua; assembly: GCA_038048925.1. NCBI lineage: Eukaryota > Metazoa > Chordata > Actinopteri > Cyprinodontiformes > Rivulidae > Garcialebias > Garcialebias charrua. The sequence continues at coordinate 401 of JBBPBX010005868.1, forward strand.
CCAGAGCTTTGCTGTAGCAGCCGACTTTACAGCAGAGGTCCCCCAGATGCTCCAAGAGCTCCACAGCCTGGTGGGCGCTGATACTTTTACCATGATCTTCCCCCAACTCTTCCTCTAATTTACAGACTTGGTCAGCTGTGAAAGTGTTCACACGTTAATATACACGTTTTAGAGAAATTGCGAGAAAAATGAATTATAAATAAACACACAGAGCAACAAAAACAGCCCTCAGTCTCACCATGTTTGAACGCTCTCTTCACTGCCAGTCTGTCGGCTGGCTGCTGGGAACCCATCAGGAGAACCTTCTTCAGAGATCGTCTGGCCGCTACAAAATCCCCCAGGGACAGCTGCACCTGTGGATCAGCGTCACTCTAAATACACTACAAACGTTAAAACAGCCATGACAAGCGGCGGAAGCAGCTCGTACTTTGCCGATGCAGTGAAAACATTCACTTTCACAGAACTTGTCCTTCATCTTCCTGGCACACTCTTTGGCCTGCTCCAGGCAGCGGACAGAATTTGAGTGCTCTCCGTTGCGGAAGTAGATGTTGCCCAAGTTAAAGTTTGCACGGTAGAGATCCTCTAGCAGCTGGCTCTTTCTGTCCCAGGACCAAACACAAAGACATTTACGTAAACAGAGCATTTTAATAAAAAAAACACACTGGCTGTGGTTCCTTGTTGTATATGGACGCCGATAGAAACAAAGAGCAGGAAAAGTACTTCCTGTCTACAGATGTGCATGTGGATATCTGGTCGCTCTTACTCGGCGATAAAAACGCTACGTCTGATGAACTCGCTGCAGCGTTTGGGTTCCCCTAGATGATCGTAGACCAGGCCGAGATTGAGGAAAAGTCGAGCCTTCATCTCCCGGATCTCTTGCTCAGACACCGTCCCTAAAAGTTAAAATAAAATTTCAAACAAACGTGACACACCACCAGGCTACGATCCGGCTGGAACGTGATCATTTAAGATGTTGATCACCAAAAGAAACCACACATACCACCCAGACGCTCATCCACAACGGCCAAGCTCTTCCTGAAAGCATCCTCCGCTTGCTTTAAACTGTCCTTTGATTGGTCGCATTCGTAACGGAAGAGGTACGTTCGACCAATGGTGGCCAGAGCCCTTTGTTCTTCAGCATCATCTTTGACAGAACGAGCCAAGTCCAGGTGACAGCGCTGATGCTGGAGAAAACACACACACATTAAAGGGGACCACAGATGCAAAATTCACTTTTTAATGGTTTTTTTATTCAACTTTGGTTATGTACTTCTTAAAAAAACAGTCCCAGGGCCAAATAAATGCACCCAGTGGTTTATTTACTCCAAGTATATTTATTTTTCAGGGATATAAATGTCTCGTTTTCAAATCCTGGCGCTTGTGATGTCACAAGCGCCAGGACAACCCACCCAAAACCTGAGTCCAGCCCCTCACCTAGCAACCCCTGGTGATGCTCCACCCACTTCAGTATAAAAGACGCCACAGTTTTTTTTCCTGAGTTCATCTCAGAGTTCGATGTTTCGTTGTTGTTAAAATACAGTAGGCCTACCGCTAATAACTAATTATCTATCAGTAAAAACAAAAAAAACGTATTAAAAAACTTATTTACGGGCTCACGGACCATATCCGGTCCGCGCCGGATGTGGTCCGTGAAAAAAAAGCGGTCCCCGCTAGAGAGAGCGTGTATAGCAGTTAGCAGCCAGTGTGTTACTCTGCAGCCTTATTGCTTGTTTTCGAAGAGTCAGACGAAGAGTTTTTAACATGGAGGGTGAACTTATGGATGTTTCTCAGCGGCCTAGCGCCTCATTTGCCCTGCCCAAAATGGCGTCTGCCTCTGGGTCTGACTCAGGGTCCCCTTTGGAGGGCGGAGTTAATGTAAACAGATTTTTGAAGGGCGTGGCCTTCAGAGCTCATTATCATAAACAGCACGTTCAGAAAGGAAGTCAGAAAAGGCAGAACTAGAAAGGGGATATTTTATTATCTAAGAATTATTTTGTGCATTAAATTGAATGAACATGGTCTGGATAGCCCACAGACATACCATAAAAATTTATAAAACCAATATTTGGTCTCCTTTAAAGCATGTATTAAACAGTGGAGTTATGAATATGTTAGCTAGTTAAAGGTTCAGTATGCAGTTTCTGTAGAACTGCAGCACTTAGAAATATTTTCAACAGGCAAAGCATTCTGATCCCTCCCCCTCAGAGCCATATGTGGCTCTGCCCCCTTGTGGTCTGTTGAATTTCAAATTCAAGCTCTGTTTTTATTGGCTGATTCAAATTCAAGCTCTGTTTTTATTGGCTGGTTACAAACTCTGTTTTTATTGGCTGGAAAATGGCGGGTCACCTTTTCTTTTTAGAAATGCTTATTTACCACCTGGAGAAGCAAGGGGACAATATTTTTTTTAATTTTTTTTCAGAGATTACCTGGCTAACATCAGTCTGTCAGGAGGTAGTGACAGAGTGAAGAAATATGTTCATAAAAAAAGCTACATACTGAAGCTTTAAGCTTTAAACTTGACTTACTTTTAAAGCAGACTCAATGTCTCCCAGCTCTGCATAGCACTCCCCTATTTTACGATTAGCCACAGCCCGTCCAATCACATCCCCCAGGACCTCGGAGAGAGACAGCTCCTGCTGGTGTTCCCTGATGGCTGCATCATAATCACCTGGCAGACACACATCAGGCGATCTTTACACACATTGGAGTGAACGGTGGCACACGCCAGAGATACAATGATTCAGTTCACTTTATAGAACTCCAAGTCACAACAGAAGTGGTCTCAGGACACTGAACAGAAACATTCACATACAAAAACCCAGTTAACAACTTATTTATCTAATGATGAGTGCTACATGATGCAGCTGAGATTTATTACGAAAGCTCAAATCCGAATTGTTAAATCTATTTTTTTTTTTTCTTCTTCTTTCGGCTTCTCCCTTCGTCAGGGGTCACCACAGCGAACTAGCCGCATGAAGACTTGGCAATTGTTTTTACACCGGATGCCCTTCCTGACACAACCACAGACCACCGAGCTACCACAGCCCTCTGTGTGGAGCAGAGAGCTGATATCTAGGGTGCCCGGGGGAGCAGATGGTGTGGGTTAAGGGCCTTGCTCAAGGGCCCAGAGTGGGGCAGATGAGGGTGGAGACAGGTGTGACTGCTTGATCATCCCACCCACATTTTTGATGTTGTCTGTACCGGGGCTTGAACCGGCGATCTTCCGATCACAAGCTCACCTTCTTAACCTCTGCGCCACCACTCCCAAATCTATAAATCTAGCAAAACAGAAGCTAAAACTAGCAAAACAGCAACTATCAGCTGAAATTAGCAAAACTAACTAAAAACTAAAGTGTGCAAAACTGTAGCTAGAAGTTAAAATGAGCAAAACAGCTTATATTAGTCAAACAGTGCTTAAAATATTAAAGCTAAAATGAGCAAAACAATTGCCAAAATGAACCAGTTTGAAGCTAAAGGTTTAGAAGAGCAGAATAGCAGCTAAAAGGTAAAAGTAGCAAAACAGCTAAGATAATAATAGAGATCATCTCTATGTTCGTGAGTGAAATAAAGAGGTGTCAGTGCATTTCTATGGGACAGAGTGAGTCCAATAAGCTCTAAGGAGGAAAACAAAGACGAAATGTTTGAAAGTAACACACCGGTCCTGGACAGCAGCTCTCCTAGCTGGTTGCAGATGTTAGCTTCCTCCTTCAGGTTGTTGTTAGCCTGGGCCCTGCTTTTAGCCTTTAGCAGCTCTGCGTTGTAAACAACAACAATGTGGGATGAGCCTCAGCTTTTGGAACCCGTGAAACAGGCAAATAAAACAGTACTTACGTTTAATTTCCTTCGAAGAGGTCATTTTGGTTTATGTCTGCTATACTTGAACTAGCTCGCTGCGCGCTTGTCTCTCCTTGGCCTCACAAACACGACACAACCTCATCAGCTCATCTTTCCATGTTGATTCAGCCTGTCCGCCAATGTTTAGAACATATTTAATTTTACGGTTTTGCGCGATGTCACAAAACAACAACATATGTAAAAAAAACTGGATAATCATCGTCTTAGAGCTCGCAGTAAACTTTACATTATCCCGCCAGGAAAGCGTCAGCTGTGACGTAACGTAATCCCACATTTTTGTCGTTCAGGTATAAACCCCATTTATTTTTTATTATATACAGCATGAGAACAAATTAATAGTCAATGTCTTCCATAAGCAGGTCGCTTTCGTAAATGAGCCCACGAGGCTCAATAAGATTTACCTGACTAAATAAAGGTTGAATGAATAAGGGAAAGCGCCTGAGTCTGACAGACAATACTTAGGGCAAAGAAATTATATTTACAAATGTCACGTGACTGACGCTCAAGCAGTTTCAACTAGTTCTCAAAACCGACATATTTAGCAAAAGTCTGAACAAACATGATAATTTCTTGTCTTATGAGCACAACAATGCATAAAGAACAGTGTAAGAACCGGAGAAGAGAGGGCTTCCGTTGTTTTGATCACAGCGACCTCCTGTGGACACAAAGGTAAAAACAGTTTGTGCACAGAGGCAGTTTTAATGAAAATGTGTCTGTCATTTGACACCAGCTTTACACTGAAGAACATTTAACCTCTGTAGTGTAGAGTATAAGTAAATACTGTATTGTAAATATTAAATTCTAGTTGTTGAGAATGTTTATTTTTGGTCACTTTAAATGATACAGACATGTTTAAAAGGTCAAATGGCTCTTGAATGGTTAGGAGCCAGGGGGGTCAGATAGTGTTATATAACCTAATGGATAGCTGGTCAATACATGTTGACACTCACTATATAGTAATAGAGAATTTTAACATTTTACACATGCAGTTGTATAATTGTCCACTTAGGCTAACAAACAAGTTGCATAACTGAAGACCTGGCCAACATGTCTCATTTCCAGTGAGATATAATCAACTTTCTCTTAATTACAACATTTTATGTTGCGTTATGTTAATTATATGTAGATATATTGCAGTTTAGTCAGTATTAAATTAGCTGATAATGTTTAGCTAATTTTGATTGAAAACCAATACAAGTATTTGATCAGAAGGCATTTTCGGTACTGAATGAGTTTTTGTTCTTTAGTTGTACCGGTAGTTGTCTAAAGTTTAAGTTTTTTTTTTTTTTTCAGTCTAAACACAAATTCACATTTAAATATACTGTGCAGTACACAACATGCTCTGGGCAGTGCTTACACTTAATCCTTGTTAATGTAGCAAAAATCTGACCAGACTTTATCTATACGGTATGTCAATACAGTACTCATGTGAGCTTTTAAGCTGATGACGTGCTGATGTTATTCTGTTTTTCTACCTACAAGTTATCTTTTCTTATCTGAAAATGGAAACTTTAATCATAGTAGTAGAAAAAACATAAAATAGATCTTAACTTATAAGTGAGGGAGTGGTCAAGTCAAGGTTCTTTATTATCATTCACATCTCATGTGGGTAGAACGAAATTGTGGACACAGGGTCCCAGTTACATCCAAGAAAAGTATAAATTGTAAAAGAAAAACAAGATCTAAGATATGAACTAAGAAATATTAGCCTGGTTAAAACCAGACCCTTGTCCTTCACTTCGCAGTGAAGGGAAATGAGAATTGAGCGGAGCTGCGTAGGAAGGCAAGGGCCAGGCTACAGAAATATGCTAAAACTAAGAATATACTAAGCACAAATAGTACAAAAACAATACGCCAAACAACAGCAGCACGAACATGAGTTTGTGTGAGCAGATGAGTACGAATGAACACAGCAGCATGAAATAAATCAATAGCATGAGATCAGCATCATGGATAATCAGCAGCACATATCAACAATCAAGTGGCATTACAGTGATATTTTTTCACAGTGATATCATGATAAGGGATTCATGAGTCTAACAGCCTCAGGGTAGAAGCTGTTCCTCAGTCTAGTGGTTCTACACTTAATGCTCCTTAAAGGGGACCACATATTGCTTTTTAAAATTTTTATGGTATTTCTTTGGGGTTAAAAAACAGTGTTCATTCAATTTAATACACAAAATAATTCTTAGATAATCAATTATACCCTTTTTAATTCTGCCATTTTTAACTTTCGTTTTGAACGACCGGTTTATGATGAGGAGGTCTTGTGGCACGCCCTTCAAAGATCTGCTTACATTAACTCCGCCCTCCAAAGGCAGACGAGGAAGTCTGAACTCACGTTACTGCACGTTTCTTTTGCCTCCTTCTGACTCTCCCTCCCTCTGACTCTCCCTCCTTCTGCCTGTGGCGCAGCTGTAGGGGAGCAAAGCACACACACACACAAGCACAGCAGCACAGCGGGGGCTTTTTTATCTGCGTCCCTCCGAGGAGCACGTGCGGGCCGGCACACATACACACACACACACACTCACAGCGGGCTTTCTTTTTATCAACACTACCTGACGCTCTGATGGAATTAAATAGGAGCTCCAAGTGATCTTGGTCTGGCTGAACCTGTATGTGAGGACACACACACACGCGCACACACGGGTTTGGTTGCGTTAAGTAGTCTGTCCTGCTAATGACACATAAACCAACACACACACACACACACACAGAAACATGCGCATCTGTTCCCATCTGAAAACTATCAATTTTAAATCCATTATCTGCGCCACGAGGGTCAGAGAGTTAGCTGGCTAGACTCTGTGACATTTTTAGCCATGAAATCAGGAAAAACAACCGTCAACTCTTTTATACTGGAGTGGGTTGAGCCGCACCAGGGGTTGCTAGGTGAGGGGGCTGGACTCAGGTTCGAGGTGGGTTGTCCTCGCGCCTGTGACGTAACAGGCGCGATGATTTCAAAACGAAACCTATCTTATCACAGTTAAATAAATCTACTTAGAGTAAATAAACCACTGGGTGCATTTTTTTGGCCTTAGGACTGTTTTTTTATGGAGTAAATACCCAAAGTTGAGTAAAAAAAACATTAAAAAGTGAATTTTGAATATGTGGTCCCCTTTAACCTCCGTCCTGAGGGGAGTGGGGAAAAGTGTGTGTGCTGGGTGAGTGGGGTCCTTCATGATGCAGGTGGCTCTCTTCCTGCATCTGGAGGTGTAATGTCTGTGATGGTGGGGAGACTGACTCCAACATCTTCTGTGCAGCCTTCACCACTCTCTGTAGAGCTTTTCTTTCTGCAGCTGTGCAGCCTCCATGCCACACGTTGATGCTGGAGCACAGGATGCTCTCCACTGCACACCTGTAGAAGGAGGTGAGGACTGGGCTGCTCAGACCAGCTCGTCTCAGCCGTCTGAGGAAGTAGAGTCTCTGATGACCTTTCTTGATCAGGCTGGTGGTGTTGTTGCTCCAGCTGAGGTTATCATTCATGTGTACACCCAAGTACTTGTAGCTGGAGACCACTTCCACTGCAGATCCACTTATGTTCAGTGGGGTGTGGGGGTGTGTTTGTTCCGTCTGAAGTCCACAACCATCTCCTTTGTCTTCTTCACATTCATTCATTCAATCTTTATTTATACAGGTTAATCCCATTGCGCCTCGAGGACTCATTTACAAGAGAGACCTGATTACAACAAAGAGTTGATGACAACAGCAATGACAACAATAGACAGTTTTAAAAGAGGCATACATATTTATTATTCTTAATTATATTAAGGTTATTCTCTTTGCACCAGCTCTCCAGGTGTTCCACCTCCTGCCTGTAGCTGGACTCATCATTGTTTGTGATGCATCCCACCACAGCTGTAGCCAAGATGGTGTAGTGGCAGGGCTTTTGACTTGGGACCAGAAGGACGCGGGTTCGCGCCCCGGCCCCGGCCACTACACACCTTGGGGTGTCTATGAGTGCACATCTAATTCTCCAGCTCCCCGAGCGCGACTACGCTGCTCGCTGCACCACCTGGTGGTGGTTGGGTTAAAGGCAGAAGACCAATTTCGTCTGTCAAGTATGGGAAACATACACAGATGACAAATGTGACAAATTATTATTATTATCTGCAAACTTTACAATATGACAACCTGGATGTGTGGCTGTACAATCATATGTGAGCAGAGTGAACAGGAGAGGGCTCAACACACATCCCTGAGGAGAGCCAGTGCTGAGGGTAATGGTGGAGGAGGAGAAGTTGTGGATCCTCACTGACTGTGGTCTGTTTGTTAAGAAGTCTAGTACCCAGTTACAAATGGAGGGGCTTAGTCCTAGTGTGAGTAGTTTGTCCATCATAGTTTGGGGGATCATCGTGTTGAAGGCAGATGTATAATAATAATAATGTCCTTTTTTGTCATCTGTGTATGTTTCCCATACACAGACGAAATTCGTCTCTGCATTTAACCCAACCACCACCAGGTGGTGCAGTGAGCAGCCATAGAAAGTGCCCGGGGAGCTGGAGAATTAGGTGTGCACTCATAGACACCCCAAGGTGTGTAGTGGCCGGGGCGCGAACCCGCGTCCTTCGGATCCCAAGTCGGAAGCCCTGCCACTAGACCATCTTGGCCCCATGTGAAGTCCACAAAGAGCAGACGGACGTAGGAGTCCTTCTGTTCCAGGTGGATGAGAGCAGTGTGGACCACAGAAGAGATGGCGTCCTCTGTTGATCGATTCTCGTGGTATGCATACTGATGAGGGTCCACGTTGATGTTGACGGTTGTTTTGATGTGGGTCATGACCAGTTTTAGCATTTACAAGCAAGCATTTAGAGACTACTGTATCGGGGTGAGGGCCACTAGCTGGTAGTCATTCAGACCAGTCACTGGAGCTTTTAGGGACTGGGATGACAGTGGTGGTTTTCAGGCAGGTGGGAACTGTCTCAGGGTAAGTGAGGTGTTAAAGATGTTGGCCAGTACCTCACAGAGCTGATCGGCACATTCTTTCAACACTTTCCTATGGATGTTGTCTGGGCCGGTTGCTTTGTGAGGGTTGATCCTCCTGAAAGTACTCCTTACTTCTGCTGCGGTCACACTGAGACGCTCTTCATCCGGTGGTGAGGTGAGTCTGGTGCTGGTGGTCTGTTTGGGTCCTCAAAGCGTGTGTAGAACTTGTTGAGGGCATCAGGCAGAGATATGGGTCTTTGGGGCATTGGTCGCTCCTGCCTTTATAATCTGTTATGCATTTACTGCCCCTCCACATGCTCCGTGGGTCTTGTGAGGAGAACTGACCCTCGATCCTCTGTACATATGAGGCCTTGACTCTCTTGATACCATCAACCGACTTAGTTCGCTGTGGCGACCCCTGAAGAAGAGAGCCACTGAAAGAATAATAATAAAAATAAAACAGGTCTTCAGTTATAAGTGCTTATTTTAGATAATTAAACAAATAAAGATGTTGATTTATACCTGCAATGTTTTTCAAAATGGCTTCCATTAAGTTCTTTTTCAAGATACAGAAACCTAAAACTAGACAAAATAAGAAAGAAACAAACACAAGTGTGAAAATGAACGTTATTTTACTCCGTATGGGATTTACTGAGCTGTTGATGATCCGTGTTACATGTTTGTCCCGGTCAGTGGTTGAACTGTAAACAAGCGGATCCACAGATCCAAATAAACAAACAAACAAACAATGCTATAGAATTACTCAAACCAATATTTAGGCTGACGTAGATGCAGCTAACCCAAATCCATGATCTTATAATCCAGCTGTTAAAAAAAAAAAAGGGCGACACATGGCCAGGCGGATGTTGACGTCAGCGAGGAGACGACGTGGCCCGTTCAGAACGACGGCACGTTTTTGACAAACAAACAGTATTACAGGCTGTTGCCTGTCACTGAATTAAAGAAACACTTTATTTTAATGAGGCCAGCATGTGGCGATGGTTAGATTACATTCTGTGAACTAACAATAATAATAAAACAGTATATTTGTCATTATAAAGATATAGCCATGCTTCATGTCTAATGATGTTGGTTTATTGGAATGTTATTTAAAGTATGTGTCGGCCAAATAGATGTAAGAACCACACAATATTTCTCACTATTTGTCCTCTGGGGAAAATGGTGAAAAACAACACACAGCATCAAAAACAGCTCATCTGGCGTTAAATCAACTAAAAGAAATGCATCTCTCTCTCTCTCTCTCTTTCAGATGAACAGAAGGAGCTGAGAAGCTCCAGCTCACACCGAGCTCCTTCCTCCTCAGCCTCTCGACATGTGTATTTCCAGATGGGTGACCTTACACATGATGAGCATGCCGCATCACTGTGAGATTTGGTGTTTTGGGGCGGTGCAAAGTGGAGGAGAGTGCACGAGAGTGCAGGGTATATCTGAGAGCAGCAGAGAGGCAGGCACATCCGCCGCTGGATGGAGGGATCAAATCTGTACCATCTGACGCTCAAGGATTTATGGGTTTAGTCAAAATTGCTTTTCCCACTGTGGAGATTAAGCACAGTGGGATGTTTTCCTCCCGGGCCGTATAGAATAGCCGGGCGGAGCTGCTGCCGTTTCTGTGTCTCTCCCTGTTCATCAGCTCCGGCGCTGGAGGAGAAAAGGGCAATGTCTCAGGAGGGCACGGTGCTTCAAAGCCCTGGCGGGAAGTAGATTCTGAGTGACAGCAGAGGTCCGTCCTCTGGGGGATGTGAAGCATGCAGGTGGATACAGTCTTTGTGCTCCTGTGCGTCTGGCTCACAGCTGCAGCCATGGCTCAGCCGAGAGGTCACAAGCTGGAAACCCACCAACAAAGCAGGTAACACACTCTGCACCGTGTTGATTCACTCAGCAGGAGGGGGAATGATATACATATTTAAAAAAATCATGCAGGTTGACTTGTAAAAGTTCTGCTTCTTGTTGGGACTTGATTTATCTCCCAGGTGTGCTCCTGTTTCATGTATCACCTGTAACCCCCCTCCCTTCTGACAACAGGCAGCAGATTGGAGCGATAAGAGAGGGAGACCTAAATCTCCTCATCTATTTATGTACGACGAGCGGACGCTGTGTTCTCCTGCCCCACAACTGCTGCAGGGCACTGAATGACCGTTTCCCCTGCCGGCTGCAGTCAATGTCCTGCTGATTATTTAGGCTAATTGCTGATTCATTGATGCGGGCATTAAGTTAGTTGTTGTAGTTTTAGTGCCGGAAGTGACAGTCAATAAAACATTCTCGTTTCTGCTTATTATTGATTGATCTGTGGGAAGTGATCTATACGGAGGATCGTTTGCTTCTGACGTGTGTGCAGCTGGAACAAAATGAGAGAGAACTAGAAAATTGGGACGTATTTGCTTTTAAAGACTAATGACGTGAATTATTTTGGAATGTATTAATTCTGTCAGAGAGTACAAATTACTGGATGTTTTATTGCTGCAGTTAGGAGTAGGGGGAAATATGTGAAGGTGCAGAAAAAGAACCTGATTGATTAGAAAATTATCTGTTTTTCATTTTTAGTGTCAAATCTGAATGAGGCGAGTCTAACGCACCTGAGATGTCAACTTTAATTTTTAAGCCTTTTAGTCAGCTGGGTGTTTTCTTCTTCAGTGATAATTAGGTATAGCAGCCAATTATTATTATTATTATTATTTTAATAATGAACAAATCCAACACTGCCAGAAAACCCACCTTGAAGCATTCAACACACTGAGTATTCTGTATGAATAAAGGTTGAACGAATTAATGAATTTTTAAGTCGTTTGACTAACGGCGCTGTTAAAGCTCACTCTCACTTGGCCTGTTTCTGCTTGCTCTCCTCAACTTCATGACAGACAATAAATAAATTCTATGTTACATTTAGAAACATGGCTTTTTGAACTGCATTCCTCTTTTTAAATAACGCAACACACCTTTTAAATCCCTGGGATCAAGTTTAGAGTGTCCTACAGTTAAGACTTGCAAAATTCAAATGTTCAAACTTTCAATAGGAATTAATGGCATTAAATTGGAATTTACAACAATAAACCTAAAATTTTAAATATTGAAGTTACCGTAGTCCTTAACAGGGATTTTAAAAATAGGTGTGAGAAATACATTTGAGCACATTTTTACCACGCCCTAAAAATGTTCAACTATTTCATCTGGACATGAAAAGACACATGAAAAGAGTAACGTGTCCAGTGTTCATCGTTTTGGTTAAAAAAAAAAACGCAGATTATACAGATTTTTTTCTTTTGTTTGTTTTTATGTAGATAAAATGCCAAAAAAAAAAGCCAAAATAATAAGCAAATTATTTGTGAGTAGTTTTCTTTACAGTTGTGAGAATTTAATTAGACATTTTTCAGTAAAATACAGTAATATAGAAATTTCAATATTTGTTTGTAATGTACTTTTTTGTGAAAACAATGACAAAAACTACGAAAAAACAAAATGTGATGTGAATATTTTTGTCCAAAGTTGTGTATGTAAATTTTAAGCAGGACCACAACAGAACGAGAGAAGTGTAGAAATGATCAAAATTCATCTTTTATTTTGAAGGTGCACAGTTGTGACGCAGTGAGGTCTTTAGTGACGTCAACATGTTCTATTTATGTCAGTAAATCAGTACACTTTACAGCAAACTCATTATTTGTCTTGAACCAAAAAAATGTTTGCATTTTTGTTTGGATATGATGCAGCTTGTTTAAACTACCCTCTACTGTACTTCAAGTTATTTACCATAAATTCCCATCATTCCTATGGAAAGGGTTAGATTAGAAATACAGTATTCTGAAAACTCCACAGCTTCATGAGAGTTTCTTTAAAGATTTTGTAAATTTTCCACGTCTTTATGACTCCATCTACTGTGTTCACTTCTTAAATTTACGTAATTTGACATATTTTGTTTGACACTAAAGGTTTAGATGAACTTTCAGATCAAGTAGAAGCTTACCGGTATATAATCCATTTTAGTTAGTTTGTGCTTTCCCTCCAAATTACATTTTCTTTCCCGTTTCCATAACTTTACATTTAAAGCTGTAATAACATTTATTTTAAACAATGCAAACAGTAGAAAAAAAATGGCATCAAAATTCAAACATTTCTAGACTCAAATCAGATTTCATCAGAATTTCAGGCAGATTTTACTTTTCACTTGCAGTCATTTATTTGGCAACGAAGATGGCAAAATACTGTAATTATTTTTAGAAATACAAAGTATTGGTTGATCTTATGACTGAATGTCTTATATTTTAAAACGTTGCAGGATTTTTTTGTCTTTTTTTATTTCTTAGTTCAGCACAGCTTATTAACGTTCAACATTTTATCGAGTGTTGAAACTGCGAAAGATGCTGAACATTTCACTACAGAAAGTTATGCATGTTGGATCCAAAACAACATTTTCTGCTCTCCTTTAACTTTTCTGCTTTGCTTTTATTCATAAACATAATTAAAAGTTAAAAATAAAAAATAAAAATCTATTAGAAGTACCGTAATTTCCAGACTATTGAGCGCACCTGAATATAAGCTGCACCCAATAAATTTAAAAGAAAAAATATTTTGTGCATATACAGTATAGACCACACTTATCTATAAACCATGGGTGTCCACATTGTGACATGAGATATTAACAGAAAGATTTTTAAAACTTTTAATTAAAGGGGACCACATATTCAAAATTCACTTTTTAATGGTTTTTTTACTCAACTTTGGGTATTTACTTCATAAAAAAACAGTCCTAAGGCCAAAAAAATGCACCCAGTGGTTTATTTACTCTAAGTAGATTTATTTATCTTTGATAAATACACTTCGTTTCCCACTTCCTGCGGTTTGTGACGTCACAAACCGCAGCCAACCACCTCAAACCTGAGTCCAGCCCCTCACCTAGCAACCCCTGGTTAGGCTCAACCCACTTCTGTATTAAACACATGACTGTTGTTTTTCATGATTTCATCTCATCTTTTGTTTATATGTTCTTAATTTCATGTGTACAGCACTTTGTTGCAGCTGTGGTTTTTTTAAATGGCTTTATAAATAAAGTATAATTGTTATTTTTATGTTTTAGTTCAATTTTTAGTGTATTTGCGATCGCTCCCAACGCGCAGCCGGCAAAAATTAAACGAGCGGACCCCCGGCGTAGGGACCGGTTGCGACGGGACCCTCTTCTGGCGCGATGGAGCGGAGCTTCAACTGTACAGCCTCATTTCAGCCTCGCAGCAGCGAGGACCTTCTCCTTACGGATTAATTTACGGGAGACACTTGGTGAACTTTGTGTTGTCTTGACTGGAACAGCGATAACTCCCAAAATCTCCGCGTGCAACGAGCGGAGCTGGCGAACACCGGAAGAGGAACAAGCTAACATTAGCTTCGGATTCGGGTGGTCTCATGCTAAAAGGAGCAGCTAATTGCGGCGCGCTCAGACGGGTTTCGGTAAGTTATCTTAAGCTAGCACTAACAGTAAGTCAAATGAGTAATAAAAAAAGAGCTAATTTTAAAACAACAACACATTACAGATACTGGCTGTTACAGAGGGCGTAAACAGATCGTTGAAGGGCGTGGACTTCAGAACTTGTATCAGAAACCGGTCGTTCAAAACGAAAGTTAAAAATGGCAGAATTAAAAAGGGTATAATTAATTATCTAAGAATTATTTTGTGTATTAAAATGAATTAATATTGTCAAGATAGCACACAGACATAACATAAAAATTTTAAAGACCTATATGTGGTCTCCTTTAAGCACTATAGAGTGGCACCACACAGCTGAGAGATGTGCAGCTCTTGTTGTAGATCAAGAGTCAATCACCAGGTGGGGATTTATAGACTTTATTTGACTGTTTAACACACAGGCAGAGTGAACCCCACATGTATTCATGACAACTACCTCCCTCACTCATGGTTACTCCACTGAATGGAATAACACAGGGGTGTCAAACTCATTTACAAAAGGGGGCCGAAATTAAAACCGTTTTCAAACTAAGGGCCAATTTCAGAATCTACATTAACTCAAGTACTTGACATCTTTTCTTGGTCGCAGGTTCCTCAACAAGAGTTTGATTGGTCTCATTTGACGTTCCCTGCTGCACTTTTGACATCATAGTCAAAGATTACTGAAAAAATGAAAGTGACAAAAAAAGTATTTTCCGTTTAATATATCATCTTGGGGGCCAGAAAAGATGTCAGCGAGAGCCACATTTGTCCCCCGGGCCTCGAGTTTGACACAAGTGGTCTAACACAAACTCAACACATAATGAACACATATACCAAGAGAAGAATAGATTAATCACTAAGAGAACAATGCTAAACAGCTAACCGAAATGATTAACAGAAAGCAAATTCTACCCATAATCCCCCCCTAAGGCCATGTG
>JBBPBX010005868.1:24965-45254 GCA_038048925.1 Garcialebias charrua
CACTCACTGGATATCATTCATCTACAAGCCCCTTCTAAACCTAGTCCCGTCATACTTTACCTCCTTAATACAAACATCATTACTCCCTACGCTCTAACGATTTAGTCCTCCTGTCAGTTCCTCCGGTCAGAACTGAACTACCGTCGGTAAAAGAGCATTCAGCTACGCCGTCCCCTCAGCCTGGAACAACTTACAGAAAGAGCTGAGACTATCAACACTCATCTCTCCTAGATCCTTCATGTCAACCGTATTAGATAATGTCATCAAGAAACTTGACCATTGCAGATGTTTCTAACCATTACTTATCCAATATACATGTCATTGTTGATTTCAACTGTACTTACTCAACCGATGTCTGTCTGTTTTTATATACAGTATACAGTATAATGTCTATAGAAGTCTGTGTTATCCTGATGGTTTTGAACTGTCAACATCTATTTATTGTGATTGTAGTTTTCTTTATTTTCTTTTTTTATGGTAAATGGAGCTTATTTATATAGCGCTTTCCAGCCCCCTGTGAGGAGCCCCAAAGCGCTTTACAATACCAGCCATCCACCCATTCATTCACACATTCATACACCGGTAGTGGTAGCCTGCCTTGCAAGGCGCCATCCAGACCTACCGGGAGCAACTCGGGGTTAAGTGTCTTGCCCAGGGACACAACGACACATGGTGGGCGGACGCGGGATTCGAACCTCCAACCTTTTGATCGGGGGACGACTGCCATTACCACTACACCACGGCCGCCCCTTGATAAATGCTTATTGTCAATTACCATGCGCTTATTGTCAATTACCATGTGACGTGTGCTGCTGACCACTTGACCAGGTCAGCCCTTGTAAAAGAGATCTCGATCTCAATGGGCTCTACCTGGTAAAATAAAGGTGATTGATAAAAAATAAATAAATAAAGGAGATTGAAGTGCCAGTACCATCTTGTTATCCAGTCTGCGTGCCTTAAGCCCGAGATACACTGAAGCAGACTATACGGAGCCGCTGCTACACTCGGCTTTCGTTCTCGCGTAGATTCTCGTGTTTTCGCTCCAAATTCTAACGTCATTTCCTCCGTACCGTCACTTCCGATCGTCACTTCCGCTAGTTTTTCGCTCCAAACGCTCGCGTTCTCCTTGTTGTAATATGAGCAGCTGAGCACGGAGAGGACTCAACTGAGCTCGCTGATTGGTCACTTTGACACGCCTACTGAAATGATTGACAGATTTCAGTCAGCTCAAAGTGAAACCTATCATGAGCAGCTCGCTCAGACTTCTGCGGTGTTCTGATACGGTCTTTCTACTATATATGTTATAAAAAGTTCTCTCAGAAATTAAAATAATAACAGGGAGTGCTTTTCCTGCAGCCCACAGCCCACCACAGCCCACCAGGGAATATATAAAACATCGCGCACCCAGGTAGGACCTGAATTCATTCATTTCATTCATCGAGTGAACGGAGGAAGAAGCGGTTACTTGACTTTAGGCAAAAAAACAAAAGAAAAGGCCCGATCAGCGATAAAAAAGAGGAATTTATTTCATTTGTGTAACATACAAAACAGTCCGGCGCCGGGGAAGTTTAGGTCAGACACCGCGCATCGCGTATGCGAATCGCGTATGCGTAGTAAAAAAATACTTTTGCGCGTACTTGCCCTGAGGGGCTACGCGGGGCTACGCTGCGTACGGGGCGTACGTACGCTGCGTATTGGCGTATCGTGAGGACGCTCGAGTGTATCTCGCCCTTATGTTTGTTGCTTTTATTTATTTGTTCCCCGGCTAGTTTAAAGTCACCGCACATCAGCTTTCTTCCTGCTGACACGTACACCCTGTGAATACAAACCTAATGTAAATCCCACTGCTCTTCCTACCAGGGGGGCGGGTAAAAAAAACTGAAATCAAACTCTGCCTCTTTCATCACCCCAACTCTCATCCCCTGAGTGTGAAATTACCAAAGCGTTTGGGCGCTGCTGGCGTGGGTTTGTGGGAGTTTTCACAGCATTAAGTTTCCTCGCTGAACGCCTTTAGGAGGACGAGCTGAGAGGAGGATTTGTGTAGGACAGAGGAGGCCCACATAGAGGAGAAAACCCTCATGACAACCGAAGGGGGATGATTTTTGGGGACAAAATAAGTGTAGAAAAGCATAACGTAACTAGAGAAATTGCAATTCTATGAAAATGCAGTGTGAATGATTATTGCTGAAGAACTTGCTGAAAACAGCTGAAATTAGCTTAAAAAACATGCTGAATTGAAGCTTACATGAAAGAGCAGAAGAAAACAGGAAGAACACATTTTTGCTGAATTAGGTATAAATTAGTCAGAGTCAGATTCTTTATTGTCATTCGCACCACATGTGGTACATGTTATGAAATTAGTAGAAATGAGCTAAAAAGAAGAAGAAATTAGCTAAACAAAACTCTAAAATAAAAAAAATAGCTGAAAAGGCAGAAAGAAGCTTAAACTACATGAAGGAAGCAAAAGAGCAGAAATGAGACAAAAAAATGTGGATTAGCTGAAAATACTAAAATTACCATAAACAGCCAAATAGAATCTGAAATTAGCAGAAAAAGCTTAATTTAGCAGAAAAAGAAAAAAACACATTTGCCCAGTTAGGCTGAAAGAACCAGAAATTAGCTAAAAATAATGTAAGTTATATGAAAAAAGATTAAATTAGAAGGGGAAAAAAAACGGCTGAAAAGTCCGTAGAATAAAAAATAATGAAGGAGCCTCAATTAGCAGAATGAAGTGGAGAGCACATTTTTGCTTAATTAGGCAGGAAAAAAGTTTAAATGAGTTCAAAAAAGTGGAATAGCTGAACGAGCTAAAATTTGCACGAAACAGCTAAATAGCTGAAATTATCAGAAAAAGTTGGACAAAGAACAAAAATGTTGTACAGTAGATAGCAGAACGAATCTGAAAGGAGTACAAAACAGCTGAAAAAACAGCTGAAAGTATAGTAGCTGAAAAAAGTTAAAATTTCCACAAGGAAGCTGAAGCAGAACAAAATGTGAAAGGAGCAGTAAAATGTTGTAAACAGGTGTAAAGATTTGAAGGATGGAAAATGAGCTCAACTCATTTTCTAAGAGAAATAAAATGACAGAAAAGACTAAATATTTCAAAAAGCTAAAGTTGCACCAAAACCAAAAGCCATAGCAGGATTGTCCTGAAAGAGCTGAACGTTTTGCTTTATGATTTGTTGAAATAGATTAAAAACTGCAGGACAAGAATTGCGCTGAAAAACATACGGAAGAAAAATGGCTCACAATGGCGTGAATGCTTCATAAACATTCACACGATGAGCTTTTTCTAACTTTCTCCTGTGTTCCAGTTTGTTCTTGTTCCCAGCCTTTTTAAGCCCACGTGCCATAACGTGTCCAGAGTGACCTCTGCAGAAAATTTGGCCCAGTAACCGTAATGCGGCCCCAGCGGCGGCGTACGCCTGCAGACAGTGTCAGAGACCATGTCCGACTGCACCGAGCAGCGAGCGGACAGGCAGTCTGCATGTGCCGGAGGCAGATACACAGAGGGGATTGGAGAGGCATTCCTGCCAAGAGGATTAGGAACCAGCTGCTGGGCAGACACAGATGTGTAGCACTTTCTGGCTCTCCACCCCCCCCAATGAAACCCTCGTTCTTTTTGCTCTTGTTTTACGATTTTCTTTCTCTTCGTGCAGTCCCTTCCTCTCACGCTCTCTTCTTTGACATTTCCTTAATGCATGTCTGCAGTTGTCACAGGGATTTGGCTTTGTCTGTCGCAGCATGCTCTACTCTATTAATCCATTTTAGAGGTTTTTGGAATTCATCATTCTGCTCCTCTGTTTGCTCGTGGCCTAAAAAGGACGCAAAGCGAACAGGCAGGGAGAGGTTTCCATCTTGAAATGTGACACCAGAAGAAGTGCTGAAGCTAAATGTGATGAGAAAATGTTTTTTTTTGCCGTGATGGTGGAAAAAAAAAAAAAGATGTGACATAATTTGATGATCTACAAATCTTTTTGCGGGTGTACCTGTTGATTCATTGAGTTTATTCATGACTTTTGCAGGAGTAGGCCTGTCGCGATAAACAATAAATCAATGAATCTCATGATAAATTAAAATGATCTACCTCATTTTGATTTATCGACTTTATCGTTTCTTCGTGTCTCTCTCTTTCTACTGAAGACACTGGACGACTAAAGGCTCAACTCCGGTGCTCTTCACTGACTCCTCCCTTTCTCTTTAAAATCTGTTTTAACTGTCTAAAATCTTGTTTTTGGATCGTTAAAAGCAGCTAGGCTGAGAAGCTAAGCTACGAGCTAAGCTAACAGGCCGACCTCGGAAAAAAACCTGTCTTGTCGAAAATGTATGGTTGAAATTAGGGATGGGGCCGATCCAATCCGGTATCGGTATCAGCCTCCGATACCAGCATAATTTACGTATCGGACTTTTCTGAGCCAACCTGCCGATATTTCCGATCCATGAGGCATGTCTGTGTCTGATAAAACTTCTCCACACGTTGGCTTCAAACTATGGAATGGATTTCCTGAACGGAGGCGTGTCTCGTGAGCCCAGAGTAATAAGACCCGCCTCACATTCAGGAAATCCAGTTCATAGTTTGCAGCCAGCTGCAGCGTGCAGTAGCGCTGTGGATAACAGCTAGCCAACTTTTCATCGTAACATATCCGCTGTGTGGAAGTATTTTACACTAAACACCACAAGACAGCAACGTGCAATGTCTGCAGAGCCATAGCGCCACATTAAACTGTGGTCAAGTTAGTTTTATGTTGAACATTCGAGCTCCGGGGCTTCAGCGGGACGACTCTCACTGAACCGAAAGAGACGGCTCGACCCCAGCCAGCCGTGTCCAATATGACCCGCTCTGTCTACCCGTCTTGGAGGAGGGACAGGCTGAGAGCGGCTGACCAAAATCAGGCTGCCCGCCCCGGATTGAACAAGAAAAACACACCGCTGAAGCCACGGTGCTCAAATGTTCACCAAGAAGTTGTTAAACTTCATCGTAATTAATGACCAACAGCTATCAGTTGTAGAAAACTAAGGGTTTCGCAGCTTGATACTTGCAGCCAAGACATAGTTTACCCTCCAGGAAATATTTATCAGTACAACAGGAGACAATCATAAAAAGCATTGGAAATTACAAGAAAATTATATTTAAAAAAAATCACACACACAAAAAAAAAACCCAGCTACATTATAAAGCCATGTAGAATACTAAAAACAGGAACATGTCTGTGTTGGTTTATGCCATGAACTTAGCAGATGTGAAGCTATTTAATATTTTATTTAATTTGTTTATTCGTTCATTTAAAAGAGAAAATAAAACAAATTCATCAAAAAGAAAAAATGGAATGAAAAGAGTGCAGAAAGAAGAAAAAAATTCTTATATCACCCCCTTACCCTCACCCGGTGCATCGAGACTACGGGGAAAACGCGAGGCGGAGGCGTCTGCATTTACGTTAACAAAGACTGGTGCACGAACTGTGCCGTTATCAGCAGGATCTGCTCAGCTGCTGTGGAGCTTTTAACAATAAGATGTAGGCCACATTATCTTCCCCGCGACTATTCAGCGATAATAATAAGCAATGTTTACATAGCACCCGATGCTAATGCCAACGACGCCCAGGGAGAAATTCATGACTTACTCACCTCGCTGCAGTGTAAATATCCTGAGGGGTTTTTCATTGTTTCCGGGGACTTCAATCACGTGGATTTACGTGTCATCCTTCCAACCTTCAATCAGCACGTTTTCACAGCAACACGAGGAAATAAGACATTAGACCAGGTCTACACGAATGTGAAGGGGGCGTACACGGCGAAGCCACGCCCACCGCTCGGGGCTTCCGACCATCGCTCCCTGTTATTGGTCCCTAGACAGCTCCCCCCACTCAGACGTTCGATGCCGGAACAAAGAGTGATCACATCGTGGCGCCAAGATAGTTCCCCCATGCTAAGAGACTGCTTTGAAAACACAAACTGGTCTGTCTTCAAAGAGGCAGCTACGAATGGAAGTTCAGTTGACCTGGAACTTTATGCTTCCTCAGTCCTGGGTTACATCAGTACATGTGCTGAAAATGTATCCATAAGAAAGTGTGTTAAATTTTACCCCAATCAAAAACCCTGGCTAAATAAGGATGTCCGCACCCTGCTGGCAGCCAGGGACACTGCATTCAAGTCTAAAGACACTGAGGAGTTGAGAAAGTGCAGGAGAGAACTGGATGATGGCATAAAGAAGGCCAAAGCCGCGTATGCACAGAGGATCGAGGGACAGTTCACCTCACATGATCCACGGAGCATGTGGCAGGGCATCAAATGCTTAACAGACTACAAGGGCAAAAGCAAACAATGCCCCAGGGACCCATCCCTGCCTGATGCCCTCAATAAGTTTTATGCACGTTTTGATGATCCAAACAGACCAACTAGCACCAGACTCACCTCATCACCAGACGAGGAGCACCTCAAAGTGACCGCAGCAGAAGTGAGAGGTAGTCTCAGAAGGATCAACCCTCATAAAGCTACGGGTCCAGACAACATCCCAGGGAAAGTTCTGAAGGAATGTGCGGACCAGCTCTGTGAGGTGCTGGCTGACATCTTCACCACCTCACTTGCACTGGAGTCAGTTCCCACCTGCCTGAAGACTGCCACCATCATCCCAGTCCCAAAAAGCTCCACAGTGACTGGTCTGAATGACTATAGACCGGTGGCCCTCACCCCGATAGTCGCTAAATGTTTTGAGAAACTGGTCATGTCCCACATCAAGACAGCCGTCAACATCAACGAGGACCCTCATCAATATGCATACCGTGAGAACCGATCAACAGAGGACGCCATCTCCTCTGTGGTCCACACTGCTCTCACCCACCTGGATCAGAAGGACTCATACGTGCGTCTGCTCTTTGTGGACTTCACATCTGCCTTCAACACCATGATCCCCCAAACTCTGATAGACAAACTATCCACACTTGGACTAAGCCCCTCTATTTGTAACTGGGTCTTAGACTTCTTAACAGACAGACCACAGTCCGTGAAGATCCACAACTTCTCCTCCTCCACCATCACCCTCAGCACTGGCTCTCCTCAGGGATGTGTGCTGAGCCCTCTTCTGTTCACTCTGCTCACATATGATTGTACAGCCACACATCCAGGCTGTCATATTGTTAAGTTTGCAGATGATACAGCTGTGGTGGGATGCATCACAGATAATGATGAATCCAGCTACAGACAGGAGGTGGAACATCTGGAGAGCTGGTGCAAAGAGAACAACCTTCACATGAATGTGAAGAAGACGAAGGAGATGATTGTGGACTTCAGAAGGAACAAACACACCCACACCCCACTGTATATAGGTGGATCTGCGGTGGAGGTGGTCTCCAGCTACAAGTACCTGGGTGTACACTTGAACGATAACCTCAGCTGGAGCAATAACACCACCAGCCTGATCAAGAAAGGTCATCAGAGACTCTACTTCCTCAGACGGCTGAGACGAGCCGGTCTGAGAAGCTCAGTCCTCACCTCGTTCTACAGGTGTGCAGTGGAGAGCGTCCTGTGCTCCAGCATCAACGTGTGGCATGGAGGCTGCACAGTTGCAGAGAGGAAAGCTCTACAAAGAGTGGTGAAGGCTGCACAGAAGTCTGTGGGAGTCAGTCTCCCCACCATCACAGACATCTACACCTCCAGATGCAGAAAAAGAGCCACCTGCATCATGAAAGACCTCACTCACCCAGCACACTCACTCTTTGCACCACTCCCCTCGGGACGGAGGTTGAGGAGCATCAAATGTAGAACCACTAGACTGAGGAACAGCTTCTACCCTGAGGCTGTCAGACTCATGAATAAATAAATAATAAGAATAAACACTGCAAAATGTCACATCATGCTGATACTGATCTGTTTCTTGTTGCTGCGTTCATCTGTGACCATCTGCTCATGTTCGTGCTGCTGTTTATAATGATGTTTTTCTACTACATTAGGGCTTAGTGTATTACTAGCTGATGTCTCTCTTAGTTAATCCTAGATGTTATTATTGTTTTTCTCTTGCATTTGTTGTTGGATGTAACTGGGACCCTGTGTACATAATCTCGTTTTCAACACATGTACTACATGCGGTGCAAATGACAATAAATTCTCTCTGACTCTGACTCTGACTCTTATTTAAAATAATGTATAAAATAACTTTAAACAAACAATCACTTAACTTAATCACTTTAATATCCACTTTAAAGCTAGGAATAAAATAAAACATGCTTTGTATTAGCAGAATTTAATTGTAACTTTGAAACTTATCCAACATTAATAAAACTTACCTCAAGTTGCCTTTTTGGACATGCATGCATATATGTGAACACATTGTACTTGAGAGGAGATTATTACAGCCTCATATAAAATCATTGATGATGATGATATCGGAACTGGATCGGTATTGGCCGATATCCAGATTTAAGGATCGGGATCGGATCAGAAGTTTAAAAAAAAAGTGGATCGGTGCATTTCTAGTTGAAACCTGTGCCTTTGTGTAAAAAGTTGTTTTTCACTGCAAGAAGCTGAGAACTTGTTTAGTGTTTTTTTATTAAAAGCTTTGTGTGACAAATGCTATACTAAAGAGCTCAAACCACACAGAGCGTCCGCCATTTTGAGAACAAATAAAAAGGAAGGAGAGACAGCCCATGTCATGTCAAGGGGCCTCCCTCCCATTTTTCTTAAAGAGAAAAAATGCTCCCTCACTATCCATCCTTCGCTTCAGTCTTATACTGCCATCCAGTGGTCAAAAAAAGGTACTACATTCAAACTAAATTAACAAACATTTCTTCTTAAATTTGACAATATATGCTAATTGTTGTCAAATTTCAAACTATCATTTATCGCAATAATTTCTTAGACAATTAATCGCCCAGCAAAATTTGTTATTGCGACAGGTTTAGGCAGGAGTACATATTTATTTTCATTGACCTTGATTAATTTGAATGCATTTCAAGGATAAAGTTAGCATTTTATTTTTATTTAGCTTGTTTCGTCCTTTCCCCCTTCCTTCGTTACCAGGTCAAGAAGAGAAACCAGAATGGATGGAGGAGGTGGTCATAAATCTGGGAGGTAAGATTTGGAAAACCCTAAATTCATAATTCCTTCATAAATTACATTTGGGCATTACATCTTTGGGACACTTTCCCCCTCCTCAGCCCAATTTACAAACGAAGCCCAGACCTGACAAAATCTCCGGTGACCAAATCTGAGCAGCTGCTGAGGATAGACGACCACGATTTCACCATGAGGCCAGCGTTCGGAGGTTAGAAACACTAACAATGCTGTTTATCTGTCAGCTGTCAACCAAAAGTTTGGAAATTTCCACTATGGAGTATAGCTGGGTAAGTTCTGGACAGCGGTCTCTGGTTTGGACCAACATAAGCTCTCAGAGACCTTGCTGACCGCACTGACGCAAGCTGAGCTGGAGTTCCTACATGATCACAAGAGGTTAATACACAGCTTCTGCTTCTGTTTATATTAAAGGGACTGATTGACAGCTTTTTGCAACTTGATGATTATCCCAAGATAAATGCACATAAGAAGACACAATTTATATCTTTTAGCTGTTTTTATCCAGTGCTGTGTCATTATCTGGGGGCGAATGGTCACAAAAACAGGAGTTTTATTTAGCAGGAACAAATCAGCCGTGACCTCTTTGCAACACGTGCCGTTTTTAATCAGACCACTTTTAATCACACAGCAACCTGCCGATAAAAACACATCAAGCAACCCTTGTGACAGAATCCGCTGGCAGTGTCCGATTTCAACCGTAAAATGGAAAAAAAAAAAAAGCTGGGTTTTATCCAATGTTGCATCAGCTTTTTATCCATTGTTATGACCTGCTTGTATTTGTTTCAGTATGACGATGCAGAGCAGAGGGACTTAAATAGGTCAAAAGAAGAATGAAAGCCCGTCTGTCACAGTTGTGACATGAGCAAGTGCTCTATTTTTGCATCATAAACAATAAAAGGTTCAGTGTCTTTAAAGGTCTGTTCAGCCCTCACAGTCAACTAAAAGAGGTCTTTCATGCAGAAAATGATAATTTCAATAGATGTACATTTCTGACATGAGTCTATTTTTTCAGGTCCTCCGATACCTGTTGGAGTAGATGTTCAAGTTGAAAGTATTGACACCATTTCTGAAGTGGATATGGTGAGTATTAAAGAGCTTTGAGGGTCATTTTAAAAAGAAGTCCAGTTTATTTATAAAGCTCATTTAAAACATCAGCTGTTACTAAAGTGCTTAACACGGGCAGTACAGGCAGTAAAAAATAGGAAGTTGTAATTAAAAACATCAAAAATAAAAACGTAAAAACACAAAAAACAGTGAGAAACAATGAAATAGTAAATCAAATCGCACTGTTAAACGTCAGTGAATACAGGTGTGTTTTTAGAGAGATTTAAAAACATTGGGGGGCAGATTGTTCCAAAGTTTAGGGCCCATGACTGAAAAAGCCCCATCTCTGAGCTTCAGCCTGATTTTTGGTATAAACAAAAGCAGCTGGTCAGATGATCTCAGCGCCCAAGAAGGAACATATGGTTGAAGTAGGTCAGAGAGGTTTGAGGGTGCGAGGCCATTAATGCACTTGAAGGTCAACAGGGAGTAAGTGAAGGGAGGACAGAACCAGTGAAATATGCTCAAACCTATGAGTTCCTGTTAATAGCCGAGCTGCAGCATTTTGGACGAGCTGGAGACGTGAAAGGGTCCAGTCAGGGTGTAACGAAGGCATGGGGTAATTTTTTCAAGGTCAGATCGGTCAGCATGGACTTAAGTTTAGCTACCTACCTTAACTGGACAAAGCTTTTTGTAGAACAGACTTAATTTGTTTATTAAACTTAAAGTCTGAGTCTAAAACCATCCCGAAATTTGTAACAGACCGCTTAAGATATGGCTGAAGAGACTGTCTAGGTTTACAGGATCAGAGTCAGTGATCGAGCTAGGGCTAAACACAATGAATTCAGTCTTCTGATCATTAAAACAAAAACATTTAAGCCATCCATGCCTTAATGTCATTGAGCCATTTTAACAATGTGAATGGAGCAAGAACTGTTGGGTTTTAAGGGCAGATAAATCTGACAATCATCAGCATAACATTGAAACAAAATGCCATGTTTCCTCTGGATAGACCCAAAAGGGAGCAGATAGAGTGAAAACAAAGGGGGTCCAAGAATCGGGCCTTGTGGGACCTCACAGGAAAGAGGCACTGACGCGGATACTCTATTTCCAATCTTAACACAGAAACTCCTGTCACTTAGGTACAAACTGAACCATTCTAATGCTGTACCTGTAGATCCAACCCATTGTTCCAGCCGTGATATAAGGATGCTGTGGTCAACAGTATCAAAAGCAGCTGTAAGGTCCAGGAGTACAAGTACCACAAAAGAAACCTCTTGTAATAAGGTTGCACATTGGGGCAAAATTGCAAGTACTTTACAGTCAGTGTTTAATATTCAGGCAGCACAGTGGCACAACTGGTAGAGCTGTCGCTTCTCATCGAGCAGGTTACAGGTTCAACTCATGGTCCGGGGGCCTTTCTGGGTGGAGTTTGTATGTTCTCTCCGTGCATGCGTGGGTTTTCTCCGGGTACTCCAGTTTCCTCCCACAGACTAAAAACATGCATGTCAGGCTGATTGGAAACTCTAAATTGTCCTAGGTGTGAGTGAGGGAGTGAGTGGTTGTTTTGTCCCTGTGATGGACTGGTGGCCTGTCCAGGTTGTCCCCCGCCTCTCGCACAGTGATGGCTGGACATGGGGGACAGTGACCCCCGTGACCTGTAAAGGAAGTAGCGGGTAAAGATCAGAGTCAGAGTCAGAGTCAGAGAGTCTTTATTGTCATTTGCACCGCATGTGGTACATGTGATGAAAACGAGATTATGTACACGGGGTCCCAGTTACATCCAACAACAAATGCAAAGAGAAAAACAGTAATAACATCTAGAATAACTAAGAAAAACATCAACTAGTAATACACTAAGCCTAATATAGTGGGAATAAACAGCAGCACGAACATGAGTTTGTATGAGCAGATGGTCACAGATGAACACAGATGAACACAGCAACAAGAAAACAGATCAGCATCAGTATGATGTGATATTTTGCAGTGTTTATTTTTTATTTTATTTTTATTTATTCATGAGTCTAACAGCCTCAGGGTAGAAGCTGTTCCTCAGTCTAGTGGTTCTACACTTGATGCTCCTCAACAATGGTTGGATGGATGGGTTTCAATGATCTTCCTGACCCTTGTCACTCACTTCTGAGCATTTATCATTTCCTTCTCATAAGCCCATTTGATTCAGAAGCTGTTCTACTATTAGTAAATATTTGCTTATGTGAATCACCGTGAGGGGAACAAATATTCAGGGTTTTCTTCTCTGAATGATCCACATTTTTCAATTAATACCAAAGAGAGTTTTAGAGATCTCTGACAAACTTTAGATTTGATTTCTGCTTTAGGCTGTTGTTTCATGTTAGCTGCTCTTAAAATGTTTTTTTGAAGGTCATTTTTTCTTTAGAAGTAATTACTTTATTTAGGTATGTGTGTGCTTTCAGCAACTGAAAACTTTGAAACTTCTCAGATGCCATGACAAAAAGCTCAAACTTGAGTTAAATTACCATGTTTTTGTCCTGTTCTGTGGTGTGGTTGGACCCAGGTGCAGACAGGACTCGGGAACTCAAGACTAAGATAAAAAGTATTTATTAAATATAACAATAAGGGCTGGGGTAGCAGCAAACTTTACATAAATAATGAGAAGGCACGGAGGAGACAGGAGCATGATGCCATGCAGCACAATCCATGGACAGGGAAACAATAACAAAATAGGATATATCAGTCAATCAATCAAACTTTATTTATAGAGCCCTTTCCAGCAGCCAAAAGGTGCATAAAGTGCTGCACAATACAGAAGTTAAAAACAAACAATTAAGAATAAATAAAAAAAACTGAGTTAAAAATTAGATAGAACTACTAGGTATTAAAAGCCTGCCTGAATAAAAAGGTTTTAAGATTAGACTTAAAATCTCCATATCAGTGATGGAGCGCAAGTCCTGAGGTAGCTGGTTCCAGAGTCTGGGTGCAACGACAGAAAAGGCCCGGTCACCCCAACGTTTGTAGTTGGACTTTGGGACTGACAGGAGAAATGTATTTGATGATCTCAGTGCTCTCCTATATTCACTGACAGCTACAAGATCAGTCAGATATAGTGGGGCAAGACCATTGAGAGCTTTAAAAGTGAATAATAAAATTTTAAATTTAATTCTAAAATCGACTGGAAGCCAGTGGAGAGAAAATAAAACATGGGTAATGTGTTCACGTCTGGAGGTGTTGGTTAAGAGTCAAGCTGCAGCATTTTGGACCAACTGAATGTGTCTATGGGAGATTCCTACATATAGGGAATTGCAGTAGTCAAGCCTTGAAGTGATACAATCATGAATGGCCTTTTCCAAATCAACAATTTCAAAAAGGTTTAACTTTGGATAAGAGACATAACTGATAAAAACAGGCCTTGACTACAGAGGCTATTTGTTTATCAAACTAACTAAACTAACCCTTGTCAAATGTCACCCCCAAGTTTTTAACTGTGGGTCTGAACTTGGATGTCAGAGCACCAAAGTTACAGGGAGCATCATCACCGAAGAAGATACATTCCGTCTTTCCTTAGTTTAAAAATAAAAAAATACGGTGAAGCCACTGTTTAATGTCGGCAATACAAACAGTAGAAGGTGTGAGGTTACTATTTTTATGTTTCATTGGTAAATAAATTTGTAGCTCATCAGCATAGCGGTGGGAAAAAAAAAGATGTCTGCCTATCACTGATCCAAGAGGCAGCATGTACAAGGAGAAGAGGAGAGGACCAAAAATAGAACCCTGTGGCACACCACAAGAGAGAGGGTCAGTAGAGGAAGACAGATTACCCAATATATAGACACACTAATAAGGAGATAAACACAAACACCTGGGGAAGGACAACAGGTGGCAGAGGAGGAGCTGATTACATGAGGGAGAAACACTGAGGAGGGTAGGACACATGACGGATCACAAAACAGATCCTCTCAATTTTGGGAGAAAATGCACGTTTAAACAGAAACAAAGTCTAAAAAACTCTTAAAAATGTATCTGGTTGCTCCTTTTTCCTTCTTCTTTTGGTGAACATCTCACAGTTTCTATGCAACCTTTTATAAAGGACTAAATTTAAACTCATGTTTAAAAGTTATAGAATCAGTTCTTTAAAGTTTGATTTGTGTGCTCAAACTTACACTTACGTATCTCAGTGCTTTTCATTTGAACTGGCATGATAGCTTCTACTGGAACGCTTCCCAATTGTAAATTCAGCTTTTCCTTTGTCTGAGCATCATCATAAATTAATTAAAGAATATTTTGTAGCACATTCATCCAGTAAAGATCTATGTCTTTCTGCAGGACTTCACCATGACACTGTATTTACGTCACTACTGGAAGGACGAGCGGCTGTCGTTTCCGAGCACCACCAACCAGAGCATGACCTTTGACAGCCGCCTGGTGAAGAAAATATGGGTTCCTGACATGTTCTTTGTCCATTCCAAGCGCTCGTTCATCCACGACACCACCACGGACAACGTCATGTTGAGAGTTTACCCTGATGGCAACGTTCTCTACAGTCTCCGGTGAACACAGCAGGACGTGTTCAGGAAGAGCCACCAGCCCGAGAGGCTCTGGGTCTTTGTAATCCTTTGCGGGCATTTGAGGATTTAATAGTCTGATCAAACTTATTTTTAACATTTTAATGCAAAACAATGAGAGAAGGCTTAAAAAGGTCAAATAGGTTGAAAAGGTTTTAAATTCACAGCAAGCGGGACAAAGTTTTATTGTTAATGATCATCACACACCAGCTTTTTGTTTTTTTATTTGTGTCATTTTATTCCAACATGCATTTTATAAGCAATCAGGGTTCATATCAGCAGCATGGCATTAAAGGCACTTGATAAATAATAATTGTTCTTGTCGTTGTCACATTATACTAAATCAATCTTGGTGTCTCTTTCCTGCAGAGTCACAGTCACTGCAATGTGCAACATGGACCTCAGCCGCTTCCCTCTGGACACTCAAACCTGCTCCCTGGAGATTGAGAGCTGTGAGTACATTTATCAAAGGTGGACAAACACCCAAAGCTTTCTGGGTCTTTTTTCCTTCCAGGGAGCTAAAAGATTATTTACACCACTGGGCTTTTTCAGTTTCACTGATTTAGGGTAGATTTTGAGAAAAATATCAAAAGTTCCTGATGCATGCTCAATAATTCAGGTACAGTATTTTCTGGACTATAGGTCGCACCTTTATATAAGTCGCTTTGTCCAATTATTGTCAATAAATTGGAAAAATCCATAAACATGTTGCACCTTTATATAAGTCGCATCTATTATGCGTCACCGCTACGCGACGCGTCAGCGCGTCATTTGCCCTGCTGAAAATGACGACCACAGAAGCATGCACGGAAGGACTTTTCACAAGATTAACACGGTAAAAACAATTATTTGTCTGCTGAAAATTATAGCAAACATGTGTCTTAGCTTAACCGTTCCTTAATAAATTCACGTAATGGTCAAATCTGCTGGATTTAAATTTTTTCGCTTTGAAAAAGTACAAGGAAAAACAACAAAGCTAACCGCGACACATTTACGTCTATAAAACATCAAATTTTATCTCAAATAACTCCAACAGCTAACAGTTTGTAAATGTACATCTAGTGATTACTTTCTGTAAGTTTGAAAAAAAATCTGCTGTGTGGTTTATGAGCTATTTGCTCAAACGTACAAGGAAAAATCAACTAAGCTAACCGCGACACATTTACGTCTATAAAACATCAAATTTTATCTCAAACATCTCATAAAGCTAATCAGTTGTAAATATCCATCTAGTGATTACGTTCTGTAAGTTTGATCAAAATCTGTCCTGTGGTTCTTGACCTATTTTGCTAACAAACACTGAGCTAACAGCGAAGTAGCTAGTTCATACCTCCAGAGCAGGAGGCCGGGCTGCGACAGACTGAGTCCGTCCAGAGGAGGCTCTCGTCGGACACATGAGGTGGGAACGGTTGGTGTACCCTAGCGGACAAAGGTGGTACTGCACCCCTAGCGACCGAAAGTGGTACTGCACCATTTTTGCCAAAATGGAAAAACGGTCATATCTGAGCCAAAAATTGGTCTAAAAATATGGGAAAAAAATCCATAAAAAAGTTGCACCTCTCTATAAGTTGCAGGGCATGCAAATTAGGCCAAAAGGTGCGACTTATAGTCTGGAAAATACGGTAGATAAATCTAACAAGGTTGTCAGGTCCTCTGGATGGATTCTTGTTGATAGGTTTCATCTTTTATCCAAAATACTTCTTCAGTCTGAGGAGCTGCAATAAACTCAGTCGGGGGTGGGGTGGGGGGGGTAGGCGCTCTGGACTGTGCTGTGCAACAACTTCCCCTCAAACTCATGCCTTTGCCAGACTCCCTCATTGCCTCCCCTGGTGCAGCAACCTAGGAGATGCGAAGGCGCCAAAGGGCTGCGTTTCTCACCTGGTGGCCATGCTGGCACCCCCTCCCCTTACCCACTCCACTCCCGTATGTATTATGTGTATTCATGTTTGCTTTTTCTGTGCTGAGATAGGTTTTTCACTATCTTACACAGTGTCCTGTGTGTCAAGGACACAGTGTGAGAGACTGATTTTTTATACCTCCTTCCTTTCGTCATGTTTTTCACTTTCCTTTAATGATGCTCTCTGCGGCTGCAGCCTCAGACATCTCTCTCCCATGTCTGTTGTTTTATTTTCTTGACGGATATACTGAAATAAAATTTCCCTTTGGGATCAATAAAGTATATTGATTGATTGATCATGAGACAACCTTGCTTCAAAACTCTTGCACAAAATGCAATAAGTGATATGCACTCCTGCAAATAATGTTGGTCCTTTCACTGTAAACGTAACCTTTCCAAAAATATGAGCAAGATTTTGTGGTTCGATTTACACATAAACACAGTGGAGTTAAAAAAAAAAAAACACAAGCTAGGCTGGTTTAAAAGAACACACATGCACAAAGCATTTTTTTGGGTTTTTTTTTTCTTGGAAACTGCAGTTTCTGTGTGAAATGAAAAAAGAAAATGAATTAGAAATCAGAAGAAAAAAAAATGGAAACAAATAGAACGCACAAAGCAGAGGCTCAGCTGAAAGACAAACACACAAAATTAGACAAGAAAATGTCAGCTAATCACACAAAAGAACAAGCATACTAAGAGAAGACGTGTTTGTTTAATTGGGCTTTAGGAGTTGTAGAAGTCTATTTTTATTCTGGTCAGATTTTTGCAAAAAAATGTTTTTTTTTTCAACTCACAAACTTTCATTTACAGATTTCCACTGATGTAAAGCAGCAGGAATTACCACTGATCAAACTCTTCTTAGACGATAAACTTGTGCGTTTCTGTATATTTCTTATGCAACCGTCATACTGCTTTAACACAAAATATTAAAGTTCCACTTTGGCGTCTCTGCGTGAGCTCAACTCATTTCATAAGAATCGCAGATAAATCACGCTTTTAAAAATTCAACACTCCTTCCTGCTTCAAAGTGCTCACGCTGCTTTAATTTTCAACCTTTTTTTTCATTTAGCATTTCGTCATTATAGGCTCTACAGTGTGTAAATATTGCAGTCTCTGGGGACAGCTGGGGGTTTAATTTGTCATTTTGCTCACATGATCATGCAGCAGCTTTGTTTGTACTTAATCTGCCCTGGTTCTGTTTGTTAAATTCACATGTTTTGCTGTCAGATGCGTACACAGATGATGACCTGATGCTGTACTGGAAAAAGGGAAACGAATCTCTCAACACGGACGACCGGATATCTCTGTCCCAGTTCCTGATCCAAAAGTTTCACACCACCACCAAGCTGGCTTTTTACAGTAGCACAGGTACTACAACTCACACCCTGTTGGTCCAAAGTGTCTCATTTTACTTTGTCTTTTCTCACAAAAGGATCTTCTGACAGTACCTGAACGTCACACCGGATGCAGTGAACTAGAGTTTAGTTCCTTGTACAAGCAAATGGAACACAACTGTTGCCAGCCTGATATTCATGTCACTTTTTGTGCAATCTGAAGCCTTAAAAGGATTTTCTTCGTCCCTATCTTTGTCTGCCAGAGAGCTGGGACAATGCTTCACGGTTCATCAGCGTACGGCATGTGACAATGTGCATGTAATGGTGATGTTTCTTCTTCCTAGGCTGGTACAATCGTTTGTACATCCACTTCACCCTGCGGCGCCACATCTTCTTCTTCCTGCTGCAGACCTATTTCCCAGCCACTCTCATGGTCATGCTGTCCTGGGTCTCCTTCTGGATTGATCGCAGGGCCGTGCCCGCCAGGGTACCACTAGGTAACTTGCTTTTAAAAATAAAACCACAAGGAAAGAGCTCTACTAAAGGATGATTTTAAACAATTTTATACAAAGTACTTTGTTGACAGTTTTTACTAATGTAGGGATATAATACTTGTCAGTTTTACTGACTGTACAATATTCCAGATGAAAGCTTTGAGTAGATTTTATCTGACACAAACTTACCATCAATATTCACGAGTTCTCTCTTTTTAGATTAATATCAATAATTCTATACCTTGACCAGATGTAATTCACAGGAAACGTTAAACTTATGTTGGTACAGAAGGACTGGACCATTTATTTAACATAATTATAAATTACATCACAACATATTTACATGATTGGTTGATCAGGTTTTCTTGTAAATTTACTTCAGCAGATGACATCACGCGTTCGTAACTTCTAGGTACAACAGAATAAAGTTATGGGTTTTAATAACTTATATCTCTGCTGGCACAATAACTTAAAGTTTAGTTACTTAAAGTAAGAAAGCTTCAGTGAAGAGAAAATGGAGAAGGAGGAAAATGAAGGATGAGGAGAGGCATTATCTTGACGTGTTTTAACCAGAAACATGGCAGCTCTCCGGCCGATCTCGGCTACACGTTGGTACCCTTGGACCCGAAGGACGCGGGTTCGCGCCCCGGCCACTACCCACCTTGGGGTGTCTATGAGTGCACACCTATTTCTCCAGCTCCCCGGGCGCTTTTGGGCTGCTCACTGCACCACCTGGTAGGTGGTTGGGTTAAATGCAGAGACGAATTTCGTCTGTGTATGGGAAACATACGCAGATGACAGGAAAAGACATTATTATTATTATTATTATTAAAGCATATGACGACTTTGTTACCTCCTGAAGATGGTCAGTCTTCCTCGGTCCAGTTTGGTCAGTTCGTTTACTGTTCTTCAGCGTCGCCAGACGTGTGCCAAGACTCGGACCGTAGTAACGGCAGCTCCTGGTGTTGTTGTTCAAGATAAGACGTTCCTTAACGGAATGTCAATAAAAGAGAGCTTGGAGCTCAAAAACAGACTCATAGCTTGCAAGTGCTATGAAGTCCCAACTGAATGACGTGTCATTGGCGTTTGACTGGCGTTCATTCAGCTCTTTTGGGGAACCTCATGGCTTGAGGTCCTCCACCGACTCTGTCAGTTCCAGCTTAGCTTAGAACTTTTAGAAAGGATCTGTGATCAGACTTGTTCTTCCCCGATTGGTCCAAACGAACCAGTGGAAGAGTTAGTGCATGAAGGTCACTTGGAAGAACAGATAGGCTTTGTTTTAGGAGAAGACAGACAGTTAGACGCCAAACACTTGATTAAAGCTGTTTCTAACCTAGCAAAACTGAGGAGTTCAGTCTGACATATTAATTCACTTTCACCATTTGATTCATCATATGAAGAAGTGACCATCATTTTGAAATAACATTGGATTTCCAACTTGAATTAAACAGTTTTTAACTATCAAACATTGAATTCAATAATGTTTACTTAACACAAAGTTATTCATTAACACAAAATAGATGAATAAGAGAGTCTCTTATGACTTATTGTGTTTTGATTCAAAATAATGTAATAAAATAGTGTCCACTCGTCTCCTTGAGGGCCTCAGGAGAAGTGTATCATTCAGAGTTTCAGAGAGATGTGAAAAGGTGTAAACCCAGGTCAGAGATGAGGGGTCTATCTCACTACACTAATAAAACGGATAAACTCCTTAAATGCCATGTTCAGGCACATTTTATGTTGCGACCCTATGAGCTGGGTCGTAACATAAATTGGGCTTAAAGTTAACAGAAATCACTCTATTATTGCATCAGTAAAAGCCAATTAGATGCACTGAACACATACTTTTTGTTAAAGATTCATGTACATTTAAAGAGCTAAATAATGGACTGTACTTACGGTATGTAGCACCTTTC
>JBBPBX010005868.1:55284-70500 GCA_038048925.1 Garcialebias charrua
GTGTGTGTGTGTGTATTTATACCCCATTTTTGACATTTATTTTATCTTACTTTTGTTCACTGAAGTACACAGCAACAAGAAAATGTTTTTTGAAATAATTAGAAAAAGTGATTACGTTAAACAGGAGAAAGCTTGTTTCTAATAAATGTTTTATTCAACATGTCCTTTCAAATTAAAGACTTGCTTTTTAGAGAAAAGGACAAAAAAATTAATGTAAGGACAATTTATGGCCTAAAGATACAGAACACATTAAATCTGGATTGTTGTGAAACTCTAGAAGTTCTGGTTCTGTACTGGTCTCTGCAAGTAATCAGTCAAACTGTTCTTGACATTTGGCCTTGTCTTTTGAGTGCAGAGCTTTATCCATCCATCCATCCATCCATCATCTTTACCCCCTCCTTCCTTTTCGGGTTGCAGGGGTCACTGGTGCCCATATCCAGCAGTCACTGTGTGAGAGGTGGGGGACACCCTGGACATGTCTCCTGTCCATCACAGAGCCACAGATGAGACAAACAACCATTCACTCTCTCTCTCACACCTAGAGACAATTTAACCTTCTCACTGTGAAAGGATGGCCCTAACCACTGTACCTCTGTTCCGCCCCCATTGCAAACCTTTATTCTGAAAGTGCTCCACTGTTCCACTAAGACTGGTCTTACCTCTGTCTTCTAAAAGAGTCAGCCACTCTTTTCCATTGTCCATTTTCTGACGTGTTGACAAATAACCTAAATAGATGCAAGATGCTCCTCCAGTTTTTTTTAATAAACCAATTTAACGACCTTTTGTTGCCTCATCCTTTACATGTTGCTGCCATGAAATTTTAAATTACCATTATTTCCCTAAGTAATGATGCAATTTAAGCTGTTTACCATGTTCCACTGTGAATAAAATATCAGTTTATGAGATTAGCAAATCCTTTTATTTTATTTTTTTTTTTACTTTGTACACAACCTCCCAACTTTTCTAATATTGGGGTTTCACATTATGGTGAACTTGAACAGATTGATAGAAACTGTAACCTGATGTTTGGTCACAGTAATTCCAGTTTATTTAAAGCGTGATGAGAAAGACATTTAGGGAAAATATTTGAACCATGTCCCTTTATAGGCACCTATAACATCTATAGAGAATAAAAAGTCTGATTGGTGATTCAGCCATGAGTAGTTTTTCTTATTCTGCAAGAAAATACGTAAACACATATTTGGAAATTCAAAACCAACCCATCTCTGACAAAAGCTGACATTTTAAATGATTTTTACGTCTAACGTTCATTTCTTGCAGCACACGTTTGTTCATGTGTTTGTTTTTCTTGTAAACTGATCAGTGCAGTTGTTTTGCAGCCGTTCTGACACTTTAAGGGGAAAAACTGCAGCCTAATAAAAATGCAAATGTAAAATATATGTTTAAAGAATCCCAAGCACCAAATGTTGACTTTTTTTTTCTTTATGTTCTTATTTCCTCTTCTTTAATTTATTTATTTTTATACAACCGAAGCTCATCTCCTGTGTTTGGTGTTGTGAGGCTTTGAGGTGCTCTGTGACCTGTTAGTGGATAGTTTTATCTTTTTTATGTTTAAAAAATGATTATTTTTTTTTCAAGAAGAACGTTGAAATATGTCATGAATAAACAAGCAAACGTATAGCTGCTGAGCTCAAATAATTGAGAATCTTTTTGTTGACGGGGAAATGTAAAAAAAAAATGTTTTATTTCTGAAAAATGTGAAAATGATTTGCTCTGAACTTAAAATTCAGCTGATGTGATTTATTTTTCTTGCATGTGATTCAAGCAAAAATGAAAAGCTCTAAGATGCATGGCTGATATTTTTTACAGCACCTCAATAAAAACATAAAATGGACAAATAATTCACAGGCAGACTTCTTAACGATTGAAAAGGGTGCAGATACGTTGCTATATAACACGTTTTTAACTTTTATGTCCTGCAGCCATAAAAGATGGGTGATCATTTATACTGTACAGATGTGGAGCAATTTGTACTTTTTGTTTAAAGAAAACCCAGAAAGATCACTGAAATAACTTGAAACCAAAGGATGTCCTAACTTATTTTGTTGCACAACCTTTTCACACAATCACGTCAATTGATTTGTAAAATCTGAGCCTTCAGCGTCTGTCTACAGCTTTTTAATCCACTCCTCATAAGCAGCTGTCTCAGGTTCGAATGATTCCTTCTCCAGATGTTTCAGCTCCATCCACAGATGTTCAACGGATCAGGATGAGAACAAGCTGTCTGATACAGCAGCATCCAGAATGCCTTGATAGTCTTGAGATTTCATTGTACCCTGCACAAATTCAAGACACCCTGTAGAGTCCATGTGGCCAAAGGACATACTCCCAGACGCTTTGTTTGTTTGTTTGTTTGTTTGTTTATTGTTTGCACAAAAAGAAACAACACACATAAAAGAAAAGTTAAAAAAAGAAAACAAAATGCGCAGGAGAGGTCATAAAAACCATAATTGGGCTTACAAGCGCACCCCCCTTTTAAAAAAATAAGAAAATCATAAAAGCTTACATCTTACTTTAAACACACAATTACATACCAAAGCAAAATATAATAGTTGATATTAAATAAATTTAAATTGTCAAAAAATATTAAAATGATGAATACAATTAAAAAAACTAATGTGTTAGAAAATCTATAATGTTTGTTTAAACTTTCTTTTAAATACAGATAATGTTGTACATGATTCACTTACGTCAATTGTTTTAAACTGTTCCACAGCACAACACCCTGATGCATGAATGAAAATTTAGCAACAGTGGTTCTACAGAAGGGGAAATGTAAATCATACCTCCTTCTTGTAGAGTATGAATAATAAGAAGAATTAAACTCAAAAGAAATTGTGAAAATATTTAGGTAAAGAAAGTGGAATACATATAAATGTATACATCAGGATTCATGTTTGATACTTATTCACATCATATATTGTAAGGATTTCTATTTTTTTAAAGAGAGGTGTGGATGGAGCTGAATACAGAGAGTTGGTGACAATTCTTACAAAAGACTTTTGAAGTTTATGAATTGACTGCAAGTAAGAAGGATAGGTACTAGCCCAAATTAAATTACAGTAAGAAATATGTGGATAAATTAAACTACTGTATTGTACAAAGTCAATAAAGTACTTGTTTTTATGGTTTAACCTTTTTTATAATACCTAAAGATTTAGAAATCTTCTTATACACTGATTCACAGTGATTCTTAAAACAAAGTTTCTCATCAATATAGACACCTAAAAACTTTGTTTATGAAACATTGGAAAGTAAATTGTAATTAATATAAATTTTAGTTTTTTCTGGATTGTAATTTTTATTCTTATTCTTAAATAAGATTTAATTTGATTTTTTAACATTAAGTGATAGTCTATTTAACTGAAACCACTGAGCAAATTGAATGATTGCCTTATCAATAAGTGAGTCAAAGTTACCATCAGCAACAAAAAGATTGGTATCATCATAGGTGTCAAAACACTAGATGCTTTTGGTAGATCATTAATATATTTGTGGTTTCTCATTATGCACTTTCAGTTTTGCTCTTTTATTATTAGATTTCATTTGTGGTGTCCTCCTCAGTCGTCCTCTCATCTCCACTCTGGATCAAACAGAGAGTACTGTAATGATGTGCTGAACCTTGGAGTTCACCTCTAATCTATTTGGAAGTTGTTCATGGGCTCTTTACCGTTCATTTGGTCCATCTCTTCAGTTTGTCATCAGTTTTTCTCGTGTGGCTACTTCCAAAAAGGGAGATGATTTTATAGCCTTTACCTCTAACATGATGGTCAATTATTTTATTTATAAGCTCCTGGGACAACTCTGTCCTCAACGTTCTGTGGTCCAATGTTCAGTGTGTTTACACACCATGATACCAAACAGCACTGTGACTACTTTTCCTCATTTAATAAGTGAGACTCATTCACAACAACCCATTCTCTGACTCTTCTCTTCACCTTCAGCATGCACGGCAGCAGGTGATATGCAGTTCTTCAAGGAACGTTAGTGCCATTTTCTGCTGTTTCTAAGAAACAAATGCAAATTAGAATTCTGTAGCTCCATTTACCGTTTGATAAATTATTTGTTTTGCTCATAAAAATCAGCATCTCAAGAGGCATGAAGAATTCTCTTCATTAAGGACAAAAAAGTTTTTTAAAAACTGAATATCAAAAGGTTTTGAGCTGAGCTAAAAGCTTTTCTGTATGCACATCAATACACAAATATCAACATTCATTTCTTCATGTGTTGGTTGGGTTTCATTTAGATGCAAACAGGAGTGCATCAAATCAAGTAAGAAGTCAAAGTAAAGAACCCCTGCAGTGAGGGAGCAACATTAAAATTCATTTCATGTCATATGATCCAGCTCTGATCACCTGGTGTCTCTGATTCCACTTTGCGCTCTCTTACTTTCTGTTTTTGATCTCTGGGAAGTCCTGAGGGAAAGATCGGACTCTTTAGGAGTTAAGAGCTCAAATTTGCTCGCCACTCACCACTGAGCAGATATGAGGCTGGCTGGGCAGAAAATGTTTTCTAGGAGTCACATAAGAGAAGAAGCCAGAGCAGCAGAGTTATGTTTGAAAAATCAATCAGTGATTCCTTTTTTGATCTTAAAGAAAAAAAAATGTACTAATGCATTCATACATGGTGGCATAAATGGTGACAGTATGTGTGTGTGTCCACAAGAAAGAGATAGAAGTGGGACAGCTCAGTCATTAATAAAGGAAACAAAACATCTTAATGTCCTTCCACATGGGAGAGCAAAATAAAAGAGAGGGAGAGATTAAATGGACAGAAAGAGGGATCAGGCTGGAAAGCATGTGCAGCAGGTTAGGTTTGTTAAAGATAGGAACATCGAAATGGTAATGTTCTAACAAGTGAGGAGAGTGTGATGGGAAGATGAAAGGAAGAGGAGAGCGAGATAGATAGATAGATAGATAGATAGATAGATAGATAGATAGATAGATAGATAGATAGATAGATAGATAGATAGATAGATAGATAGATAGATAGATAGATAGATAGATAGATAGATAGATAGATAGATAGATAGATAGATAGATAGATAGATAGATAGATAGATAGATAGATAGATAGATAGATAGATAGATAGATAGATAGATAGATAGATAGATAGATAGATAGATAGATAGATAGATAGATAGATAGATAGATAGATAGATAGATAGATAAACCTCAGGGCAAATAAAAACAATTGTGTTGAAAAAGGTGTCTAGCTTATTATTTTTGTAAATCACCCCAACAAACATCAGCATTACATCACATATTCATATTACACATATCACATATTACACCACAGTGCACTGTGTATATAAGATTGAGGCTGGTTCCAGGCACAAAAAATAAATAAAGGGAGGGGAGGGGGCAAATTATGTGTGGACCAGATAGAGATGGAAACGGATTCTGAGATTATTTTATGGGCGGAGAGGCACAAGTTTTCCAGAGATGTGATCTACAAGCCAGTTTTACCATTGTACAATATTAGTGTCATTTTTTGATTTCCAGTTCATAAATAATGTTTTCTTTGCAGTAGTCAGGGCCAGAAGGAGCATTGTTTTGTTTGATTGAGTCCGATTGAGTGTAGGTGTGTCACCTAGTAAACAAAGTGATGGAGATAATGGGATGTGGCAGCCCACGAATGAGGACTTGTTTTCAGAATTGCTGAATGGGTGAGCAGAGCTGTATGGATGTGGGGGTCTGGTGTGTTTCGAGTCCAAAAGGTGCAGAGATCTGATGTGAATCCCATTTCAGATCATCTGAGCTGTGTGCAGTGAGTTCTGTCGAGAATCTTATATTGTTTCAGTTGTGTGTTTGCAAATATGTTGGTAGATCTTTGTTCAGAGGTCAGCATCAGGAGTAAAAGATACGTCTGATTTCAAATGTTTTTGCTTTTTCCTTTAGTCTCATCAGTGTATCCCGTATCTTTCAGAGTTTTAATGCAGTCACTTCTCCTGTTTGAGTTTGGCCAGGCTGAAGCAGATCAGGGCGGCACACTGCATCCACAGCTGTCATCACCAGAGCCCTGGCTGTCCTCAGGGTGTGCAACTGGGCCTTTTTAGCTCCTGGCACAGGAAAGGCGAGCAGTGGAGGAAAAGAAAAAGGAAGAAAACACTAAAAATAGAAACAACCCAACCATGTGACTCAGAAAGAGATGATGCCAGAAATCGTCTGATCATGTCTGGAGTTCAGCTTCATCACAAGAAACTCGGGTCGGCAAAGCGAGCTGCAACACCTGCGGCATCAGCGTATTCCTCTGTGTGATTCAACGCGTCGTGCCAATGTAGAAGAAAGGATGGAGACCATGCACAATGAATGATAGGTTGCCAAAGTCTGTGGAGCCTGCCAGAGAATTACAAATACACTCTGGAACCGATTCCGTGACGAGTCAATGAACGGACTATAAAAACAAAACTAAAAAATATTGGATCACAGTTCTGCTGCAGCGCATTAGCCACTTTGTACATTTATAATGCACAGTAGATGTCTGTACACACAGTTTCCTGTCAGTGACTGGAAAAGTTGCCAGGCGGCTTGGGAAACTCAATCCCTAGAGCTTCTCCATTACTTTCAGACTGGCCAGCGTTGCATTATGTTAAAATAGGTGTGGGTGGGGTAGATTATCTCCACCTGCAAGAACCACAGGTACAAATGATACACTGTAAAACATTACTGTTGCCATTTCTTCCTTCACTGATAGAGTACATATTGCCCGCCACCTTTTACCTCAGCCTTTTAGACTAATATGAAAACTTTTACGCTCATCTTATTCTGAGAAGGGATGTATCGTAATGCTGAATTTCGTGCAAAATTGACAAATCTCAGAAGATGGGTTGAGGATGACTCTCAGCTACTACTATGCCAAACCTCAGCTCAATATCTGTCAAACTGACTGAGCAATAGTCGTTTTTGAGTTGGTCGGTTGATTAGCAGTGGCGGCCATCTTGAATGGGGTTGACCCCAAAAGTGAATCAGTTGTAGATGTACCTCAAAGGATTAGTTTACAAGATGTTTTGCAAACAGGCAGACAAAAAACCCACACAGATGCAG
This sequence comes from Garcialebias charrua, assembly GCA_038048925.1. Taxonomy (NCBI): domain Eukaryota; kingdom Metazoa; phylum Chordata; class Actinopteri; order Cyprinodontiformes; family Rivulidae; genus Garcialebias; species Garcialebias charrua. The sequence goes on from JBBPBX010005868.1 coordinate 62,353, forward strand.
GCAAAACATTTATTTTCCATTTCACCTTCAGTGGACAGTCTGATAATCCAACACGTTGTTTCTAACACGAGGCAGCATTACCGTATATGAAAACATGCCAGAGAGTTTTTATGGATGTTTTTATGATTATGGCTGAGAACAAGAAGCCCAAGTCATGATCAAAACAGTCTCCCAAGACACTATCTTATCTCTGCCCATGAACCACATGTTTAGGTGAGAAAACTGCAGCTGGCTCCAAGGACACCTCCTGCGCTCTGTGGGCTCGGCTGAACTGATAAGTGTATAAAAGTGAGTGGATAGCGCAGTTCGAGGCAGATTCTTGTTACTGGTCTTCATGTGTACAGTTTATGTATATTTATGTAACCTGTCCTGAAAATCTGACCTTGCAAGTAAAATGTTAAACATCTTCTCCTGCCATTGAGTGTGGTTCTTTTAAGTAAAGCATGTAAGTGAGAGTATCCGCTCATTTTTCATCAGTTCAGCCGAGTCCACAGAGTTCAGGAGGTGTCCACAGAGCCAACTGCAGTCTTCTCACCCAGTGCTCCCAGTTAACCCAAACCAGAGCTGCGATTTATAACCCGAACCCGGGCCAAAATTATTTGCTTCATGGACAGGGCGAGCCGGTCTCGGGCTTTTGATGTGGTTTTAAAATGAGAGAACTCACTCTACGAAGCCAGCACAGTGAAACCTGCTGATGTGTGTCAGGTCAGGTGCATGCTCACGCTCAACTGGTTAGTTGAAAGAGGTAAAAAAAAAAAAGTCTTAAGCTTCAGATGGACAATGGGATCATCAGCTGCGTGTCCGCTGACTGACCGGTTAAAAGAGCTAAAAAAAAAAAAAGGAAAGTCCTGTTAAGCTTCAGATGGATCACTGGATCATCGGCCGCGCACGTCCGCTGACCGGCTGGATGGATTGACGGCTGCGTGTGTCCCGCTCCGCGCCCTGCTGTCATCTGCGGTGAAGGAAGTTGCAGCATCTGAAGCTACAAAAGCCAAAGTGAGCAGCGCGTTCATCGTTCTATCATTCTATGTTTTTCCAAATAATTTTCCAAATAATTTTGCTCTGAAAATGTTTTTGTTCATCAGTATGTCTGTTTTTAGAGTTTATTTTTATTCATTTTTTTCGTTTTATGTGCTAATATCCATTTGACGACTTTTTAACAAACAAGAAATCTTTATCTTCCTTTCTTTGGAACATGTTTTTAAAATATCAGGTCAAACTGATTTGCTTACAAAAGCAGTTAAAGCTGTGATTTTTTTTTTTTAAAGTGTTGTTTTTTTTTCTTTTGCATTTGGGCCTGTAATTACAGGCTAATTGGTCAGGTTTGAAAAAGATGGCTATGGGCTCGGGCCGGCTCGGGTCTGATTTTTTAGGCCCAAATGCACTCTTACCCAAACATACGGTTCATGGGCAGAGATAAGATAGTGTCTTGGGCTTCTTGTTCTCAGCCATAGTAATAAATACATCCATAAACTTTGAACAAAAACTCTCAGACAGATTTATTTATTTAAACATTGTATTTCTCTTTACTAGCAGGCAACAACTCACCTGGCAACTAGTTGCCACAGCAGCTGTTCAAGTTCCTTTATTATCCCCAAGAGGCAATCAGTTTTGCAGTCAATAAGTGTGTACAGATTCATACATATGCACTTACACACACACATACACATATAAACACAAGACAATAAGACATTAAAGTAACAGTGTTAAAATTAATGTTAATTAATAATCAACCAGAGCCTTTAGTTTCAAGATATTTGATAGAATAAACAATTTATTTGTGTGTTCTCTGATGTCCACTTTATATAAAATTCTCATAACTTTCTTTTGTATGACAGATAACGGTTTAGTGTTGGTTTTATATGTGTTGCCCCATACCTCTATACAGTATGTCAGATATGGAACAACAAATGAATAATATAATGTCTGTAGTGTTGACAGCTCTAAAACATGTTTTACTTTATTTAGAAGTCCAATACTTTTGCATAGTTTTAATTTTATGTATTTTATATGAGATTTCCAGTTAAGTTTATGATCTAAAACAACACCTAAAAATTTAACTTCATGTACTCGTTCAACTTGATTATCATCTATAGACATTATAATAGAATCATCTATTTTTCTATTACCAAAAATCATGAATTTTGTTTTATTCCAGTTTATTGATAATTTGTTGTATTTAAACCACTCATTAAGTTTAGACATCTCACAAGTCATACATTCTATAATGGGTTTTAAGTCATTCCCAGAACAAAATAAATTTGTATCATCTGCGAACAGGATGATTTGTAACTTTTTAGACACTTCACAAATGTCATTGATATACAAAAGAAAAAACTTTGGTCCTAGCACTGAACCTTGGGGGACACTGAAACTCGGGGGACAACTTCAAGCTTCTCCTCTGTGTAAAACCTTTTTAATACAAAATGAAAAAAGTACTATATGAAAACAAGAAGAGTGAACTGAATCAGTTAAATTGAGGTCGTCTTTAAGACGAAAGATGAAACGTTTCTACTTTTTTCTTTTGTTTATTTGAATGTCCAGAGGACCAGACTTAGCTTTTTTAGATGGACTGAGTTACATTTTCTGTTCTATTCGACTAAATTTGCACAAATTGGCTCAAAGTACAGTTAAAATATAAGCAGGCTAATGTAGAGTACAATTAAACTTAATTAATTAAATTATAAGAGTCATTCACAACACGTTTTCTGTATAAAAAGTGGCGGGCGATATGCATTCCTTTCAATATCTCTAGGTCTTTACTAAATGTTGTGTTTTCACCGTGAAGCCTCCACGCTATAGAGAGGGTGTCAACACTGCCACATCCAGAGCATTCACCCCCTTCCAGGGGTACGCAGAAGCATGGGGCGCCTTCCCATGATCCTTCACTGGCCTTGACCCCTCTCTCTGCTCCAACTTCAGGCCCATCTCTAATCTTCCTTTTATTTCTATTAGAGAAGGTTGTTTACAACCAGCTGTTACCATTTTTAGAGGACAATGGTATCACTGAGCCATTTCAGTCTTGGTTTAAAGCCCGCTACAGTACAGAGAGTGCACTTTTGAGGGTTTCAAATGATATTTTCCTTTTAACAGATTCCAGAAAGTTTGTTATTTTATTGCTTTTAGATTTGTCTGCTGCATTTGACACTGTTGACCACAGGATTGTTGACCGAGGCATCTCTCGTCTTGAGCACTGTGTGGGCATCAGGGGTGTCACTCTCAATTGGTTTAGGTCCTATTTGACCAATAGTAATTTCTGTGTAAAAATTGACAAATTTATGTCTTCCACTGCTCCTCTTCCACACGGCGTACCCCAGGGCTCAATCCTTGGCCCTCTTTTATTTGCTCTTTACTTACTCCCCCTCGGCTCCATTTTTAGGAAACATGGGATAGCTTTTCATTTCTATGCTGATGATTGCCAGATCTATCTTCCCCTGGCACAAAACAATACACTCCAGCAACTTACACACTGCCTTAACGATGTTAGGGCATGGTTTTCTCTAAAGTTCCTCAGTCTAAATGAGAACAAGACTGAAGTTATGATGTTTGGACCGAGTTGCTGTCCTTCTCCCAGCATAGACCTTGGCTCACTGTCATGTTATCTCAGGGACTGTGTCACCAATCTGGGGGTGAAGTTTGAGTCTGATTTTAAATTTGATAAACAGATCAGCAGTGTTGTTCAGAAAAGTTTTTATCAACTTCGCCAAATAGCAAAAGTGAAACCAATCCTCAAGACCTGACTTGGAGAAATTAATCCACGCTTTTATCACATCTCGTCTTGATTACTGTAATGCACTGTATGTAGGCATCAGCCAGACCTCTCTCGCCCGTCTGCAGCTCGTGCAGAACTCTGCTGCTCGCCTGTTAACTCAGACCCGTAGATGCGAGCATATCACTCCCATCCTGGCGTCCCTTCACTGGCTCCCTGTGCACTACAGAATTCATTTTAAACTTTTGCTGTTTGTTTTTAAATGCCTGAACAACATTGCCCCACCATATCTGTCTGAGCTGCTTCAGCCTTACTGCCCTCCTTGATCTCTAAGATCAGCTGTTGCTGTTGAGAGTCCCCAAAACTAGGCTGAAGGTCAGAGGTGACAGAGCGTTTCCTGTCGTTGCTCCCAGACTGTGGAACAACTTACCACTGAGTGTCAGACAGGCCTCCTCTCTTCCTGTTTTTAAATCTCTTTTAAAAACACACTTTTATGCCTTGGCTTTTAACACACGATCTTATCTTTTATGGCATTTTAACACACCTGCAGTAAGATGCTGGATGCACGGCTGTGCCATGGGATCTCCAGTGTCACCCATTGTTGCTAATCTTTACATGGAGGAAGTGGAGCAGAGAGCCCTAAACTCCTATGAGGGGACAACTCCAAGCCATTGGTTCAGATACGTGGATGATACCTGTGTCAAAATCCAAGCCAGGGAGGTGGAAGCGTTCACCAGACACATTAACTCTGTTGATAACAACATCAAGTTCACCAGAGAGGATGCTAACGACAATAAGCTGCCTTTTTTGGACTGTTTGGTGCATATGGAGGGAGATGACAGTCTCAACATTGAAGTTTACAGAAAACCAACCCACACAGACCAATATCTCCTGTTTGACTCTCACCATCCACTGGAGCACAAACTTTCTGTCATCAGAACTTTACAGCATCGGGCAGAACACATCCCCACGAAGACAGAAGGGAAGGAAAAGGAACAGAAACACATCAAAAAATCTCTGCAAACATGTGGATATCCCAACTGGGCTTTTGTCAAGTCAGCAAGGAAATCTGTTAAACACAATAATGAACAGAAAAAGTCTAACAGACGGAAAAACATTGTCATTCCTTATGTTGCTGGAGTCTCAGAGAATTTCAGAAGGATTTTCAACAAACACAACATCCCAGTACATTTCAAACCTAGCAGGACTCTCAGACAGAGGTTGGTCCACCCTAAAGACCAAACCCCCACACACAAACAGAGTGGTGTGGTTTATGCAGTCCAGTGCAGCGAAGTCTGCTCAGACCGTTACATCGGAGAAACGAAGCAACCTATCCACAAAAGAATGTCTCAACATAGGAGAGCTACCTCCTCTGGACAAAACTCAGCTGTTCACCTCCACCTCACGGACAAGGGTCACTCATTTGAGGACCAGAATGTTCAAATTTTGGACCGAGAACACAGATGGTTTGAGAGGGGGGTGAAGGAAGCTTTGTATGTTAAGAGAGAAAAACCTTCTCTTAACAGAGGAGGAGGTCTGAGATTTCAACTTTCTAAGACTTATAACTCAGTTTTGGATTTGATTCCGAAACGTTTTACACTGGATGGGAGCAGGGATGTCTTGTCTGTAAATTAGACTAACAAAGTTTCTCTGAGTAGCCTCTGTTGTTGTTTGGGAGGTGTTTTTTGTCAATTTACATACAGTTTTGTGTCTTCTACCAGAGACCTCAAGGGAACCTCCTACTGTTAAGGTGTGATCTTTCAATTTACATGTATGTGTTACAAACCCCCAGGTGTGATGTGTTGTTTTGTCAATTTAAATAGAATGGGCATGTTAGGTATTTTGTGGTGTTATTTCAGTTTCCAATTTCATATGTTGGTGCGTGGCTTGTATAAAACTTCTCGTTCTCACAGCTTCCATTCATTCAGAATTGAAAAAGACTTCTGGACAGAAGTCGAAACGTTTTCTGCAACAAATAAAGTCCAGTTGATCCTGTATTGAACGCCTTTTTTGATTACACCTGCAGTAAGTCAGAGTCAGAGTCAGAGAGTCTTTATTGTCATTTGCACCGCATGTGGTACATGTGATGAAAACGAGATTATGTACACGGGGTCCCAGTTACATCCAACAACAAATGCAAGAGAAAAACAGTAATAACATCTAGAATTAACTAAGAAAAACATCAACTAGTACAGGTAGTCCCCGATTTACGAGCGCTCTGATCTGCGAGGTTCCAGACTTACGAGCTGCGAATTTTTGGAAAAAACGAAAAAAATACTGAGTTTTCATGTGTTTTTTCACCACAGTTAGTTAGTTAAGCATATGGACACACGTTTCCGATCATTTTTATGCACTCATAAGCAGTTTTTGGATGAAAATAGAGTGTTTGTAGTCGCGCTAGCGAAAACCGTTCCAATTTACGAGCGAAATTCCGGATTTACGAGAGAAATGGCGGCCGTTCCAAATTACGAGATTTCCGGTTTACGAGCGCCTCGTTGTAACGGATCTCGCTCGTAAATCGGGGACTACCTGTAATACACTAAGCCTAATATAGTGGGAATAAACAGCAGCACGAACATGAGTTTGTATGAGCAGATGGTCACAGATGAACACAGATGAACACAGCAACAAGAAAACAGATCAGCATCAGCGCAATGTGATATTTTGCAGTGTAAGACTGGTACATGTACATGTATTTTTTTTGTATGCTTTGTATGTTTTTATTGTTTTAATGAACTTGTCTTTTGTGTTATTGTAAAGCACTTTGGTTACCCCTGTGGTTTTTAAAATGTGCTATAGAAATAAAGTTGATTGATTGATTGATTGATTGATTGATTGTTTGATCGATTCGCTGTTACCGGTACTCTGTTACATCAGCATGGTGTCTTAGGTTACAGAGCATAAGGTTTGGGTGTAACCATAAGGGGTCTTTATTATAAAGGAAAAAGGAGATTTGATCTAAGGGATGTACTGTACTCTGCGAATTTTAGAGTGGGGAGGACCGAAGCGTCCTGCTGAGCTGCAGGAGCCGTGAAGACGAGATCGATGTCTGTGAAGGCGCCTGCGTTCCATGGGCCTCCTCTGCGGGAGCTCCCAGAACAGTAATCTGGAATAAAAACTCTTCCGTCGTCTGGAACATCCAGTTTATACGTGCCAGCGGTGCATGATGAGTCAATAAGTTAACTTTCTTTGTCAAGTGAGTTAAAGTGAATCTTTTCTTTTAGAGGTAAACTGGCAGCTTGCTCTAATGAGGTTTTCTCAATCCAGGCTGTAGTAGCGTTTTATTTTTTATTTTTATAAATATATATAAAAAGTTTCACTTTAATGTTGTTTGTTATTTTTGATCAAATGAAACCTAATTTTTTTTTAGCTCACTCTTCAGTTAATTCTGCTACATGTCTGTTGAGTTTTAAAACATCAAAACCCAGAAGCAGCCTATGGGTAGTCTTTTTACCCCAAGTTAAAGCAACAGTTCGGTTCTTTTCAACTTACGTTCTGTGAAGGTGCGCCTGTACACTATGCATGTTCAAGGGCCATCAAAGTGGCTTCGCTTTTCAGTTCAAGAGGCTACATCAATCTTTTATAGACAGTTTATGCTCAAAACACACAAGCTGGTAAATTGTTGATCACAGAGCTAAATGACAATGAGCTTTTAAAATTAGAATTTAAAATTAAATGAAGTATTTTATTTTTTACAAAGCATGACATGTATTATAGTTTATAATAATTTTATATTCTGATGGGGAAAAAAAAAGACTGTTAAGGATTCTAACCAATAATGACAAACATGGAAACTGTGTAGATGTTAGGCTTGTAGACTGTAGTATGGCAGTGTTTTAGTGTGTCTTAGCAAAATATCTCATGAACTACCGGTTTAGGTTGAATGAATTTCCTAGAAGAGAATCATTGGATATATATTTAAAACTGATTAACTTCTGGAGTCGTCCCTTTTCAAGATGGCTGCCACAGCCAACTGACCTTCAAAAACCCAAAATTTGCTACAACTCAGCCAATTTCATGGTTAATGAGCTGAAATTTCATGTGGTAGTAGCCCAAGGTCATCCTCAAAACATACTCTGAGTGTAACATCTTATGCATGACAATATTTTCAAAAACAGTTGTCATTTCTAATCATAAAATGAAAATTTTGCACGAAAGGCAGTGGGCCTTCATTGCTTCATGAAAGGTCAGGTCTTTCATTTAGACGACTTTGTGGGCATTAAATCATCTTCCTCCAGTTACCTGGACTGGGAGAGGTAGTTCAGTCGGGTTATGTAATTGTGCGATCACACCGAACAGCGTTTCAACTTCCAAAAAGCTCGTCACGCACGCAAGTGGACGCACTTGGTGTCTAGACCTACTTGGACCAGAACGCCAGAACGTGAAACTGCTGCGGGGTGTGTGGGAGAAGCTTACCGGTATACAGAGTCCTGCGCACA
>JBBPBX010005869.1:0-7500 GCA_038048925.1 Garcialebias charrua
ACCAGAGTCGGAGGGAAACAACTCAACAGAAATGCAAGACTTTAAAAAATCACTAAACTATATAAGTGAAAAACTATCAAAATTATCAGCAAAAATTGATTCACAGGCCGGTCTGGTTGATGAAATAAGACAACTGAAAGAACTGATAATTAGCAAAGACAATAAAATAGCTGAACTGGAAAAAAAAATAGATGACATGGAACAATACACAAAAAACAACAACGTGGTGATCACAGGACTTGATGTTAGTAAGTGTCGGACATTTAAACAAGCTCTCACTAACACTGGCCCAACTGAGGATGCACCACAGGAAGAACTAGAGACTCTGGAGGAGCATGTAGTTAATTTTTTATGGGACAATTACTATGACATAAAATATGAGGACATTTCGTTCTGTTACACCCTGCCCAGTAAATCACCAAATACCAAACCGTCGGTAGTCGTCGAGTTCGTTAGCAGGAAATTTAGAAAATACGTAATTAGTCAATCAAAGCTACTGAAGGGAACAAAAGTTTACATAAATGAACATCTAACAAAAAAAATGGAACAATTGCAAAGGAAGCAAGGTGGTTAAAAAACCAAAATAAAATAGCATCAACATGGACAAGAAATGGAAACATCTTTATCAAAACACATGAAGGGGCTAACCCTAAAATGATAAAAGAACTGAAGGATCTAGACGAGCTCAGGAGAGGACAAATTACAAATCAATGAAACAACTTACACACAAAATGGACATAATATACAGTGAAATGAACAAATACATTAAAACATGACAACATACGAAGACTCAGAACCTAAAATATATAATGTTAATGATGTTATTGATGCTAACTTTTTTCCAGTAATAAAAGATAGCGAATACTACAATGAAGAGCAATTTAATGACATCAATATAACAAATGGAGTTCTCTCTATTATTCACTTTAACAGCAGAAGTATAAATGCAAATATATCCAAAATAACAGATTACTTAAAACAGTTAAATAGAACTTTTACGATAATAGCACTGTCAGAGACATGGCTCAATGATGATAACACAAGTAATATTCACATCGAAGGGTATGAATTATTTCACATGAACAGAAATAATAAAAGAGGTGGTGGAGTCGCTCTATATGTTAAGAATGAAATAAAATGTAAATTAAATAATGAAATGTCAATAATAGTTGATAATATTATGGAAATGATAACAATAGAAATAATAAACAAAAATGATAAAAACATAATAATAAGTTGTGTATATAGATCACCAGGATCAAATATAGAAATATTCACTGATAAAATCTTGGAGCTATTGGAGAAGAGTTTTAATAAAAAAGTTTTTTTGTGTGGAGACTTTAACATTGATATGGGAAATAAAACAGATTCAAATAACATCAGTACATTTATAAATTCAATGTACAGTTTAAATATGTATCCGTTGATATCCAAGCCAACAAGAATTACAACTCATAGTGCCACAATAATTGATAATATTTTCACAAATATAACAAACGGAGAGGTGATAGGTGGTATTTTAACGACCGACTTAAGTGATCATTTACCAGTTTTCACAATCTATAAAAATGATCAAAGTATCACAAAAGCAGTTAAAACAAAGAAAAAGATCATAAACACATCAAAAAAGTTTTGGAAAAATTAAAAGAGGATCTAATAATAATAATAATAATAATGAATTAAATTTATAACGCACTTTTCATTAATGAAAATCTCAAAGTGCTACAAGGAGCAACAGAATTAAATGACAATAAAACAAATAATAAAACAATTAAAATCAATAACAATATCAGCTAAGATCAAAAGTAGAATCATGAGGAGGTAGAGTATGCTTGGTCGAAAAGAAAGGTCTTCAAGCCGCTCTTAAAGTCAACCACAGACTGTGGGGCTCTTAGACAGTCAGGAAGAGAGTTCCACAGGCGGGGGGCAGCCACACTGAAAGCCCGGTCTCCCATGGTCCTTAATTTGGTTCTCGGAATGTGAAGGAGATAAACAAGACTGGAATGAAGTGTATGTTGATGATGTGAACAGATCATATGATGAGTTTATGAATATCTTGGAAACTCTGTATGAAAAGAATTGTGTACAAACAAATTATACAAAGAGAAATATCGTTGACCAACCATGGATGACAAAAGGGTTGAGAAATGCTTGTAAAAAAAAGAATTATTTGTATTCATGTTTCTTGAAATTGCGAAGTCAGAACGCTGAAGAAAAATATAAAAAGTATAAAAATAAATTAGTAGGGATTATAAGGAAACATAAGAAAGAATATTATAGTAAATTATTAGATAAAAGTAATGGTGATATGAAAGCAACATGGCGAGTAATGAATAGTGTTATGAAGAATCATAAAGCAAAAACTAGTATTTCAAAATATTTTGTAAAAGAAAAAGATGAAGTTTATGATGAAAATGAAATTGTCAATGGATTTAATCAATATTTTGTGAATGTTGGATCAAGCTTGCAGCTAAAATACCAAAAGTAGATTATAATGTGAGCCATTCAATTACAGGCTGTGCAAACAGTATTTTTCTAAATGGAACTAGCAAAGAGGAAATAATAAAGGTAGTAAAAAATCTTACAGACAAGAGATCAACGGACTGGGTGGATATGATGGAGATGGATATGATGTTTGTAAAGGATATAATGAACTATGTTATTGAGCCGTTTACATATATATGTAATTTATCATTTTCAACAGGAATATTTCCAGATAATATGAAAGTAGCTAAGGTAGTTCCTCTTTTTAAAAATGGTGATAAATGTGTGTTCAACAATTATAGACCTATATCCTTGTTACCACAGTTTTCTAAAATTCTTGAAAAACTATTTGTGAACAGACTAGATCAATTTATAGACAAACAAAATATTCTAAGCAACAGTCAATATGGGTTCAGAGCTAAAAACTCTACATCAATGGCTCTCATGGAATTAATGGAACAAATAACTACTGCTGTCGATCAAAAACAATATTGTGTCAGTATTTTTGTTGATTTAAAAAAGCATTTGATACTATTGATCACACCATTCTCCTTGAAAAACTGAACAAATATGGCATTAGAGGACCAGCATTACAGAGTCAGAGTCAGAGTCAGAGAGTCTTTATTGTCATTTGCACCGCATGTGGTACATGTAATGAAAACGAGATTATGTACACGGGGTCCCAGTTACATCCAACAACAAATGCAAGAGAAAAACAGTAATAACATCTAGAATTAACTAAGAAAAACATCAACTAGTAATACACTAAGCTTAATATAGTGGAAATAAACAGCAGCACGAACATGAGTTTGTATGAGCAGATGGACACAGATGAACACAGATGAACACAGTAACAAGAAAACAGAACTCCAAACTCTCACAGTTTGTTTTCAGTGAATTGAATTGAAAAAGCCTCCTGGATAGGAGTCAAAACGTTTTCTGCAACAAATAAAGTCCAGTTGATCTTGTATTGAACGCCTTTTTGAATAATAATAATGTTTAATGAAGGCTATTTTAATTTATTTAAAGCAAGTTTGTTGATGCTCTTTTCAGCAGCAGTTTGCAAATTGAACCATAAGGGGGCAGTGTTTGACAATTTTCCACTTTGAACAACAATCTAGAGGGACCCCCCCCCACACACACACACACATACACACACACACCCCTCCTTCCCAGCCTGTCTAGACAACTTGCAATTTTCCTCTATTTCGTGAGAGTAAGCAGAGAAAGAGCAAACATTTCTACCTGACCAGTTTTATAAAGAGACATTTAGTGTTTTGTCTAAGCTGATGAAATTCGTCAACAAACGAAATGGAACTGAAATTGGGCCTCAAGGAGAAACAAGAGGCAAACCCAGGACATCAGTCACAGCATGGCCATGAACGTCAGCTGCTGTGTGGTAATATCGTCTCTCCTGATCTCTGGTCAGGTGGAGACAGTGACAGAATATTTTAAGATGCAGTGGAGTGTGTCCTCCAGTCTCGACAGATTACTGGCTCGCTGTGTAATCCTCAGAAGGTCATAGCTCACCTTTAATCTTCTTCCATGTGTCGTTATGTGAGCAGTTATTACTGCTCTTCCCCAATTGACTGATTGGTAGACAATATTAGCACGACAGTCACACCATCCCATCTGTTCATGGCTGCAGATGTGTGATGACGGTCTTGGCTAATATGTAATGGAATTTGCACATATGTAATAATATGTAATGGAATTTGCACACATGCAGTGAAAACGTGCATGAAGTGCAAACTTTGATAAAGAGGAAGCTGTCAGTTCACTAAATAATAAATATAACCCACAATATATGATTCCAGTATCAACCAGTGGATATATCAGGTTGGGCGACACGGTGGATCAGTTGGTAGAGCTGCTGCCTCACAACAAGAAAGTGACCAGATTAAATCCCAGTTGGAGACTTTTCTGCAGTGAAACCAAAGTTCATGCTCAATAATCCAGGTATAAAATCCAACAATGCTCAGTCAGGTCATCTGGACGGTTTCTTCTTTTTTTGTGCTGAGACGTTTCATCCGTTGTCCGGCGGACTTCTTCAATCTGAGGAGACGCAGACAGAACCGATTCTCCACCAACAGCACACTCCACAGTGGAATAAAGCAGTTTGCTGGTGTTAAGATGGCCTCCGGGGCCTGCCCTCTCCCCCATCAACTCCTCTGAGACGGTGGTTCAAATCACCAAAGTTCATGCTCATTTCTGGGTGGAGCTTGAATGTTCTCTCCGTGCATGCATGGATTTTCTCCAGGAGCTCCAGTTTCCTCCCACAGACCAAAAACATGCATGTTAGGCTGATTGGTAACTCTAAATCATGGGTGCCCAAACTTTTTTTTCCCTGAGAGGGCCACATTTAAAATCTATCAGAGGACTCGGGGCAATTTTTTAAAATTTATTTATTCATTTCAAATTTAAAAGGACACAAAAAACTATTTACAACACCACATGAAAAACAAAACAAAAACAAACAGTACCGGTACATGAAATGAAAGGAAGCAGAAGAAGACAAAATCTTATTATGAAAGAAATTAAATTATATAATGCACGAAATGCAAATACATTTTTAAGTAAAGCCCATTTATTTATTGTACAGTTATTTAACCTTCCATTCTGTATAAGGAACATTACAGAACCCAAAATATAACAAGTACATAAGTTGTATATAAGAAATTAAAACAAATATTGAAATACAGTATAGGCATTTCAGTATAATAATATGTAGTGTAAAATGTCAAAAACTGCATGTCCAACAGGAACACAACTCAACAGTAACAATACTATGAACATAAATAAACAGTCCCATATAAACGGTAGTCAATGGGCTGACTTTTCCATCTAACATTAACATCAATGAAATGACTGAGTGAAATTGCATTGATTCTTCAAAGGAAATTTTAATATAGTAATGAGGACTGCTTGGCAGGCCAACCCAAATGGCTTGGCAGGCATACATTGGCTCGCAGGCCCCACTTTGGGCATCTCTGCTCTAGATTGTCCCTATAGGTGTGAGTGAGAGTGAACTGTAGTTGTTTGTTAACCCTAACCCACCAAAAACAAGATGCATTTTTACATCAGATTTTAACAACTTTTGTTAAAAGATTTGGCCGAACATATTACAAGCTACAGTACTTAAATCTGAAAGTTAATCCCAATATTTATTGTTTTAAGTGTGAAACACAAAATGTATATATAAAAAACATTGTTGCATTGAGGTGTAAGAGGTATGAGAAATCAAACACGATCATCTTATAAGGACTTTAATGTGTCATTAAATAGCACTAAAAAATATAAAAAAGTATTAATGAACACACAAGTAAAGATGTCATTAAACATGCATTAAACCTGATGTAAATAGGTACAATTTTCTATGTAAATCTTTATTTCATGGTCCTGGGCTGCAGTGCATATTTATTTTTTCATTCATTCAACCTTTATTTAGTCAGGTAAATCTTTTGAACCTCAAGGGCTCATTTACGAAAGCGACCTGCTAAAACTAAAGAACAATGAACAGCAGTGGTATAATTTCCTTAAACAATAAACAATAAACAAACAAACAATAAACAATAGAAAACAAAAGAGAGAAGAAAAAAAAAAAAAAAAAGAAAGTTTTTTTTTTTTTTTTTTTTTTTACAAAGTATCAAAAAACTAGCAAAACATTATAAGGTAGACGTATAAAATCAAAGACAGGAACAGATCTGCATTGGTTTTTGCCAGGATTCCAACAGATTCTGAAAACCATTTAGAGAAGTCAAGGTCGAGAGCTTCAGATCTTTTTGTAAGATATTCCATGAAGCAGGAGCGGAGTAGGAGAAGGCCCTTTTTCCAAGTTCAGTCCTCACTGACGGAACACTGCAGGTAATCATGTCCTGAGAGCGCACGCTGTAGCTGCACTCACGCAGAGACATGTAGGAGGAGATGTATGAGGGCAGCAGACCAAGAAGTGATTTAAAGATGAAAATGTACCAGTGGAAGAGTCTGCGTGAGGTTAATGATGTCCAGTTAACCAGTGAATACAGGGTGCAGTGGTGGGTACGATAATCACAACCAGTTATGAATCTTAGTGCACCATGATAGACAACATCCAACATCCGCAGGGTGCTTGTAGGAGCATTCATGTAGAGAATGTCACCGTAATCAATGGAGGGAAGGAAAGTCACAGACACAAGGCGTTTCCTGACATTCAGTGATAGACATGATCTGTTTCTGAAAAAGAAACCCAGTTTAAGAAAGTTAATTCTCAATAGTCCAGGTATCAAATCCGCTCATTCTCAATCAGTTCATCTGGACAGTTTCTTTTTAGCAGAAACGTTTCACCCTCACTCCAGAGGGCTTCCTCAGTCAGAGTAGTCCAAAGCACACTGAAGTTAACCCACCAAGTAAGCAACTTATGTGGACCAACCAGTTTGCTGTAGCCAAGATGGTTTCTGGGGGCGTGTCCCTCGTCGACTCCTCCCAGGCAGGCAGACATGTCCAAAGTGGTTCAAGACAAGAAAGTTAATTCTCAATAGTCCAGGTATCAAATCCGCTCATTCTCAATCAGTTCATCTGGACAGTTTCTTTTTAGCAGAAACGTTTCACCCTCACTCCAGAGGGCTTCCTCAGTCAGAGTAGTCCAAAGCACACTGAAGTTAACCCACCAAGTAAGCAACTTATGTGGACCAACCAGTTTGCTGTAGCCAAGATGGTTTCTGGGGGCGTGTCCCTCGTCGACTCCTCCCAGGCAGGCAGACATGTCCAAAGTGGTTCAAGACAAGAAAGTTAATTACCCAGTTTACCCAGTAAACCCAGTTTAACTTTCAGTTTCTTCACTAGGTTTTCCACGTGGAGTTTAAAAGAGAGATGTGAATCAATCAGGATACCCAGATATTTATAGGAATCAACAAACTCAATAGGGACACCATTTGAAGAAAAAATCAGAGGAGGATCTGCTGGAACCGCCTTCCTATTTGAAAAAAACATCCCTTTTGTTTTATCAGCATTTAGGACAAGTTTGAGACGGAACAAATC
>JBBPBX010005869.1:10000-13904 GCA_038048925.1 Garcialebias charrua
GTAAAAACAATTATTTCTTTGCTGAGAAAAAATATATTTCTTATCTGACTTTATAGCACAAGGTTTTTCTGAGCTTAACCGGTTCAAATGGTCAAATCTGCTGGATTAAAAAAATTATTTCGCCATTTGCCCTCTTCAAAATGGCGGTTAGCATGTTAGCATTAGCATCCGCTAGCATTGGTAATACATAAGTGCTTTAGAAATAGCGGAACTAATTTTTGGATTAGCGCTGCCCAGCTTTGCTGTGGGGCAGTTTGTCAGTTTTCCCTCCCGGTGGTTCGTGTTGGTGCTGCAGGGCTGACACTGACAGCAACATCTTTTCAGCAGACACACGTTTGTGTCTCACTCTGGAATTACTGAAGAGCTCTGGACAGAAATGTCAAAATGTAACAACCATCTCGTGTTTTCCATTACCGGAGTGTAAAAAACATATTTTATCACTCAGGGCATTAAACGCTACACCACAGTACAAATATGTGCAACAACAATGTGCAATCATTCCTAATGTGCAACAGTATACTGATGACTGTTCTATTCTTTTTTAGTTTGTAAATAGATTTTTTTTAACCTTTTGACCTTTTTTTCTTTTCTACTTTTTCTAATTTGATCCTTTTCATGTGCGGGTGTAAGGAACAGGTTTTGTTGTTACAATAAAGATGTTGTTATTCTGGTTCAAGGAGTAAAGGCTCAAACTGCCGACCTGAGGAGTTTGAACACTCACAGTGAGGCATCATGAGAAATAAACACTTTATTTAATGTATCGATTATTGATTTTTGTTTTGTTGTCTGAGTAAATTGCATCTTTCTGTCAAACGATGTTTGTTTTGCTCTGCTTCGAAAGTGAAGTTTTCTTCACGTGGCGTTTTTCGCTTTTAAGTTTTTGCCAAAATTTGAGGAAAGACGTGCCGAAAGTTCAGAACAAATTAAACATTACATTATTTATGTTGCCATGAGCGTGTTTAACTTCAGATGTTTGTGTTTGGCAGCTTTTCGTCCGGTTGTGTAGGATCACATCAGCTGAAATGTGACGACTGGTTTTCAGAAAAAATACGATTAATTGATTTTAAATCTAAGTTTTGTTCTCAGATTTAAATAAATAAATAAAAACACAATGAAAAAGTTGATCCAAAACCCTATTTTACATACAACTGGTGTTTTAAAATTAAAAATTCTAGAAAAGTCGTGTAAAGAAAATAAACATAAGACAAAAATATAAAAGTTTGCTGCCTTTGGAAAAAAATAATATAAATTGATTTTTAAAAAAAAGGTTAACATTTTGAGAATAACATCAATCCAGATGTGTTTCCCTTGTCTGATGGTTATTTTGGAAACGCTAAACCTTTGAAACATTTTCCTCCAAACATGATTTAGTTGCACCTTCTCCTCTTCTCCACCGTCCTACAAAAGCTCTGAAGACTCTGAATAATTCACGAACAAACAAATAAACGCATGAATATTCACAGATTTACTTCACACACTTGTCGCTTCGGAAGCTTTGTGAAAACATCTGTGCTGCAGCTGGTTCTGCTGAGGCCCACCTGATGCACGACATTCATCGTTTTAATACGTTTTTCACATTTCAAGAGACTTTTATTCATCAGCTACTCCCAAGAAGCTCTGGAATTGTTTATGAGTCTAATTGTAAATAAACATGTTTATTTTGTTCATAAATTCATCAACACGATGCTCCGAGCTTCTTCAAATGACAGAAGTTTTATTTAAGATGATTAAAAGCTCCACAAAATTGATTTTAAACAGAAATATGCTCTATTTATAATATAGTATTTATTATAAAGCCTCTTTTTCAGTGTATTTTTCTCTGTTTGTATAATTAAATAAACAACATAATTAAAAGTAAATTAACTGAATATTTGTGGCAATTTAAAAAAAAAACATTTGTAATATTTTATGTTTTTTAATAATTAACTGCGTAACTCTGCAGGAATTTAAATTTGTTTGTTGCATTTTTGAACTCTTGTATTTTTTTTCTTCATGAATTATTTTTGGTTTGCATTTACAAATAAATAAACGAGACAGTTTCTTCATCATTAATCTTTTTTTTATTTTACATTTCAAACATTCCAAGAAATTCAACTCACATCTCGTTGAAAATAAGTAAATAAATATATTTTTTTTTCATTATGTTTTTAATTATTATTTAAAAAAATAAAAAGAAGTGGTGGTTCTTGTGAAGTTTTACCGAACAGGGAGATGAGGTGAAGGTCCTGGATCAGATATATTTACAGCAGGTGGTGGACCCTGGGGTCCAGGTGAGGACTGAACCCGGGGACAAAGTGTGACGTGGGGACAGGACATTCTGCAGTTTAAAGAGGAACTTACCCCAAAATTTACTTTTTTTATCTGATAAACTCAAAATGAGAGTAAAACACTAAGTTAGTTATAAAAAACCTGACACTTCCACCAGGATAAATAAAAAGGGCCACAGTCTAGAGTCCGGGGCCCCTCGGGGTCACTTGGGGTCTCCCGCCAGCCTCATGGCCGACACATGCGGCACCTGGCACATGCTGCACGGGCACGGCATCCCGGCGCCCTGCAACCCCCAGTGCTGGAAGCCGCTGGCCAGGGGCCCCGCGCCGGCCCCGGGGGCCTTCAGGAGTCCGTGGTGGGGTCTGGTGACCGCGGAGAGTCCGGGCGCGGACAGGGCGGAGGTGGCGGGCGGCGGGAGGAGCGGGTGGTGCACGGCGGGGTGCGAGGGCCCCGCCGGGTGTCCGGGCCCCGCGTGCGCCATGGCCCCGCACGCCGCCGCGGGGTGGAAGCCCCCCGCGTGGTGCGCGCCCCCGCCGTAGATGTCGCTCACGAGCCGCTTCATCTCCTCCAGGGAGCTGCTCAGCATCAGGATGTAGTTCCGCGCCAGCAGCAGCGTGGCGATCTTGGAGAGCTTGCGCACGGAGGGCCCGTGCGCGTAGGGCATGACCTCGCGCAGCCCGTCCATGGCCACGTTCAGGTCGTGCATGCGCTTGCGCTCGCGGCTGTTGATCTTCAGGCGGATGGTCTGCAGCTCGTGCTCCGACAGCAGCTTCCGGTCCTTCTTGGACAGGTGCAGCGCCACCAGGCTCTCCTCCTCCGCGGCGGAGAGGCCGCGCAGCCCGGGGGGGAGATCCGAGGGGGAGTCGCTCTGCGTGGACGAGGACACGGCGGCGGAGAAGCCGCGCACGGACTTCTTCAGCGTGGACATGAAGATGTCGTCCCCCTCCGGGGAGGACGGCCTGCTGGAGACAGTGTCCGAGTCCATGTGGTCCTGATGCTGCGCGCGGGTCTGCTGGGAGGAGACAGCACAACTTTACTCCAAAACTTATACAGTCACAGCAGGTCAAACAGTAAACACACAAACAAACAAACACACACAAACAAACAAACAAACAAACAAACCATGTTTGTTTTTCCTGCTTTGATTCCTTGTCATAAATCTCGTGGCACCATCTCGTGTCTCTGCGCATCTTAATGGTTATTATTATTTTATTTATTTATAAATAAACACTAACTACTAACATTCAGAATCTTAAAATAAACAAACAAACAAACAAACAAACAAACAAACAAACAAACAAACCATGTTTGGTTTTCCTGCTTTGATTCCTTGTAATCTCGTGGCACCATGCACGCGCTCTGCGCATCTTAACCCCAATGGTTATTATTATTACAGTATTATTATTATTATTTATAAATAAACACTAACTACTAACATCCATAATCTTAAAATAAATAAACAAATAAAACCCACCGAGCTGCTGGTATTTGTCCAGGTGAGATGATGACGTAACCCTTTTCTGATGCTGTTCCTCCGGCTCCGACAGCCCGTTAGGCGCGCGCGCCTGCGAGCCTCCGCGCGCTTTTATAGCCGGTTGGGGGGTGAGGGGGGTGAGGGAGGGGGCGCAGAGGCCGG
>JBBPBX010005869.1:14572-27982 GCA_038048925.1 Garcialebias charrua
TATTATTGTTATTATTATTATTATTATTATTATTATTATTATTATTATTATTATTATTATTATTATTATTATTAGTATTATTATTACGTTATTGTCTCATTTTCAGTGAATTCAAAGTTTGTCATAAATTTACTTTGCAATCATTTTATTGATGATATAATATTCACAAATAAAAACAAAGTTAAAAGTTAAAAAAACGAACATTCAGTCTGTTTTTGAAGAGGGGAAAATAAAACATTTTATTTATTTATGTATGTATTTATTTATTCATTTATTCATTCAACCTTTATTTAGTCAGGTAAATCTTATTGAGCCCCGAGGGCTCATTTACGAAAGTGACCTGCTACAAACTAAAGAATGATGAACATCAATGATACAAATACATTAAACAATAAACAAAAGAAAAGAAAAAGTAGCAAAAACATTATAAGGTAGATGTACAAAAAAATCAAAGACAGGAACATATCTGCATTGGTTTTTGCCAGGATTCCAACAGATTCTGAAAACCATCCAGAGAGGTCAGGGCCGAGAGCTTCAGATCTTTTTGTAAGATATTCCAGGAAGCAGGAGCAGAGTAGGAGAAGGCCCTTTTTCCAAGTTCAGTCCTCACTGACGGAACACTGCAGGTAATCATGTCCTGAGAGCGCACGCTGTAGCTGCACTCACGCAAAGACATGTAGGAGGAGATGTATGAAGGCAGCAGACCAAGAAGTGATTTGAAGATGAAAATGATGAAAAGATGAAAATGTATTTGGTACTTAGTTAGTTTAACAGTCTTAATTGGAGTAAATTCTTATTTTAATTTGTTGCCATGGTAACCCGCCATTAATCGGACCTGATTCTTTAATAATAAACACGTTTTTTATTTGTTTGTTTGTTTGAATGAATGGTTAATTTTTTTAAACACCGGAAATGACTGGTCACGTGTCACTTCAGTCACCCAGGTGTCAAACAACCCCCCCCCCCCACCACCACCACACACACACACACACACACACACACCGTTTGTTCGTTTGTTTGTTTGTTGTTTGTTTGTTGTTCTTTTTCTTCCTTCAGGCTCCAGCAGGCTGTTTGTTTGTTTGTTTGTTTAATTAAATTAAATGAGATTATGACAAGGTGGCAGTTTAAATCAGAGAGTGTGTGTGTGTGTGTGCGTGCGTGCGTGCGTGCGTGCGTGTGCGTGTGTGTGTGGATGCGTGTGTGTGTGTGTGTGTGTCACTGAAAAAAGGCAACATTAAATTCAACAGTAAATTAAATTAAAACTCTTGAAAATTAAATAATTCAACAAAGCGCTCAAACGATGAATTTCCAGTTTAATGAAGTTTCTTCTCATCTGTAACAATTAAAGTTGATTTCACATTAATTTTAGAGTAAAATGACATCAAGTTTACTATTTTAGTGACAAATTTGAGCAATAAGCAGGCTAACAACAGTAGTTCAGTGAGTGTAAGTCAGGATTTCAACATTTAGTGTTTTTTAGGTAACATGACTGTCACACATTAAATAAGTAGTTTTTATTTCCTTTGAGTTTTGACTCTGGACACTGCTCGTCCCATCGGTCTGGGTGGCAGCAGACCAGACCTGGTGAATACCAGAAGTGAGGAGCAGCATATGTGAGCCATACTTAATCCTGCTAATCTTCCTCCACAATGAAAAACAGAAAGGGAACAAAAAACAGAGGAGGGTGTAAAAACACGAGAGAAGGTTTCTCTCTCTGTCTTTCTGTCTGAAAAGCTGACCCGTTTGAGCCAAATGAACTGAAAGACATGAATAAACATCCTGGCTCGTCCCCCGCCCTCCTCACTCCTTTTCTCTGGAAAATCTTGGAACGAAATGAAGCAAACGTCTCTGCTTTGTTGAATGTGAGGGTGAAAAACGTGAGATGCTGCTCTCCAGGACCACAACTGTTCACGTCAGATTCACACGCAGCTCCCCGACTGGACGTCAGCAGAGTTAAGTGCCACAAACACAAAGATGAGGCGAACACCCAACGACGGAGAACACACAAAGCATTCATATACAGTAAGTATCAAACTTTATAAAATACCGTATTTTCTGGTGTATAGGTCGCACCGGTGTATAGGTCGCATTGTCCAGTTTTCACCAATAGATTGGAAAAATCCCTAGATAGGTTGCACTGGTGTATAGATCGCACCTACGTTTAGCTCTGTTGCAAATGTCTGCCACAGGAGCGCACAGCAAGGCTTTTAAGAAGATTAACACTTAAAAACAATTATTTGTTTGATAAAAATGATAGCAAATATATGTCTGAGCTTAACTTTTCCTTAATAAATGAACGTAATTGTGAAATGAGCTGGATTTAAAAATTTGTTTTGCCGAAAGTGATAACAAGCCATATATAGGTCGCACCGGTGTATAGGTCGCATTGTCCAGTTATCACTAATAGATTGGAAAAATCCCTAGATAGGTCGCACCTACACAGTAAAAAAATAAAAAATCCGTAAAAAAAACGGAAAATGTCCTGGTAATTTTCTGCCAGTACATTCTCCGTTTTTTTACAGATATTTCCGTAAACCCTAAAACTGATTTTTCCCGTAATTTAACAGTTTTTTTAATGTAAAATTTACATAAATTTCTGTTAATCTAAGGTGCCAGGTAAATGGAGTCCTCTTTCACGCTTCTTCTCAAAGGTTCTTGTTCCCAGGGTGCTTTGCGCGAAAAAAATAATAATGGAGAAACCCCTGTAAAAAATGATAATGGAAAATTCCTTCACACTTCCACAGTACATTTACCTACCTGTTTTTTTACGGATTTTTTTTACAGTGTACATTTAGCTCTGTTGCAAATGTCTGCCACAGGAGCGCACAGCAAGGCTTTTAAGAAGATTAACACTTAAAAACAATTATTTGTTTGATAAAAATTATAGCAAATATGTGTCTGAGCTGAACTTTTCCTTAATAAATGAACGTAATTGTGAAATGAGCTGGATTTAAAATTTTGTTTCGCCGAAAGTGATAACAAGCCATATATAGGTCGCACCGGTGTATAGGTGTAGGGTTCCTGGTTTTCTCCCTGTGTTTGTCTCTCCCACTCTCTCCACAGCACATTTCTAATTGTCCTGATGAGACCCACCTGTTGCTGCCTGATGAGGACTGGTTCTGGTGGCCTACTTAAGCAGCAGCTGGACACCTCTTCAGTGCTGGGACAACTTCTGCCTTTGGGACCTCCATGTCCTGCTCCTCTGAAGTCCTTCCACGGTCTTCCTCCAGCACTCTCGGGTGCACCTGCAGAAATCATCAAGAGTCCAGTCCATCAGCTACTCAACAAAAGGCTGGGTCTGCCTGTTCCTCTCTCCACCGCTCCTCACCTATATTCAACACCACGCCAAGAACCAGGATCACTCTTCTTTGATTCATCCATCTAAGACAACAACTCCAGGCTTCCACCTTCACCTGTAAATAAAGAACACTTATTTTGTATTCCTGGTTGTTGTGTATTCTTTCTCGGTCTGCCATTTCGGGGTCGTACAAACGCCACCATGATAGTTTGTCCCAGCCAAACTGACCCCTCTGGCACGACTGGGGAGGAACCACCTCAACCAGGTAGTAGTCAGGGAACAGACTCTGTAACTTTAGCCTTACAACAAGTTCTTAAACAACAAGAAACTATGCAAAAAAATCTCCTTCAACTAGGGAGTATGGTACATTCTCTCCAACAAAAGACAAAGATTAATCCCTCTTCTCCTCCCAAACAGTCTACAAGCATGGAACCCACGGAGACCAGGCACGTTCAACATGTCAAGGAACCTGACATCAAGCCTTCTGAATTTTTTGAGGGCGATACAAGGAAATGCGGTGGTTTTTTGCTTCAATGCAACCTGGCGTTCAGCCGTGCCCCGGTAACGTACTCCACTGACTCGTCTCGTGTGTCATATATTGTCGCCTCTCTTAAGGGTGAAGCCCTGCAGTGGGCCAACGCTTACCTCCGACGACGTCGAATCGAGACTTTGCCATTTGCTGATTTCATCCAGGACTTCCTCAAGGTATTTGACTATCCTTTGTTACAAGAGGAAGCCGCTCAGAAATTATTTTCAGTCCGGCAAGGACGAGAGACTGTGGCGAAGTTCTCCATTCACTTCCGCATTCTGGCGGAGGAATCCGGTTGGGGTGAGAGGGCGTTACGTAGTTCCTTTCTGAATTCGCTCAATAGCAACATTAAAGATCAACTGTTCACTAGTGAATTACCTGCTGACCTAGATGGAACTATTGCCTTGGCTATTAGAGTTGATAACAGAGCTCGAGAACGTCAGATGGAGGAGAACTACAACTCCCATCAACAACTGTCATCCGGAAGGACTCCACCGGTTCCCATGACGTCATTTTCCGAACCCGAGCCGATGCAGATCGGACACACTCGGCTGACACCGGAGGAGCGACAGAGACGCCTACAAAACAAAGCCTGTCTATATTGTGGAAGGAAGGGACACACTTTATCCGCCTGTTCTCTGCGGGTAAAAGATTGAGCCCACCAGTTAAAAAGGAGATGCTGGTGGGTACTATTTCTGATACTCCTGTAAATTGTTTGAAACTGCCCGTCACCCTTTGTATTAACACTGTGACTTTCCCTGTTCAGGCCCTGGTCGACTCGGGTGCCGAACAAAATTTGATCAGCCAGAGCTTGGTGGACGAACTCCAGATCCAGTCTCTAAAATTGGACCAAGACATCTCTGTTTCTGCTCTCACTGGTCAAACAGTTTCAACCATTTCACACAAGACAATAAAATTTAGGTTTGTGGTATCTGGTAACCACCAAGAATTGGGTGATTTTCTTATTGTCGAGAAACAGAGATTGCCCATCATTTTGGGTTATCCATGGCTCAGGTTACATAACCCTCACATCAATTGGGAGGAGGGTCGTATTGACAATTGGGGGGTGCGTTGCTCAGCTGAATGTCTTCGCTCAGCCATCTCTTCTAGCCCTGTCAAACAAACACCTTTTGAACCCATTGATTTATCCGTGGTCCCTGAAGTTTACCACTCCTTAGCAGCTGTTTTCAGTAAACAAAAAGCTTTGTCGTTGCCGCCACACAGGCCATACGATTGTGCCATTAACCTGATACCCGGAGCTCCACTACCGTCTAGCAGACTGTACAACATCTCTGGTCCTGAAAGGGCGACGATGACGGAATACATCGAGGCGTCATTAAAGAGTGGCATCATCCGTCCATCCACATCCCCTCTGGGTGCTGGTTTCTTCTTTGTGGCAAAGAAGGACAAGTCTCTTCGACCTTGTATTGATTACCGGGGCCTTAATCAAATTACGATTAAAAACAAATACCCTCTTCCACTCATCGATTCAGTTTATGAGCAACTTCGAGAAGCAACAGTCTTCTCTAAACTGGATCTCAGGAATGCATATCACCTCGTACGTATGCGCCAGGGAGATGAATGGAAGACTGCCTTCAAGACACCCATGGGCCATTTTGAGTACTTGGTCATGCCTTTTGGCTTAACCAACGCCCCTGCCGTTTTTCAGTCACTGGTGAATGATGTACTACGGGATTTCCTTGGGGTGTTCGTCTTCGTCTACCTAGATGACATTCTCATTTTTTCCAAAGGTCAGGACCAACACATCTGCCATGTAAAGTCAGTGTTACAACGTCTTCTGGAAAATCATTTATATGTCAAGACTGAAAAGTGCGAGTTTCACATCTCTACAGTCTCCTTCCTGGGGTTCATATTCGAGAGAGGACAGGTAAGATCAGACCCAGCGAAGATTAAGGCGGTGGTGGACTGGCCTACTCCTACGACCCGAAAACAACTTCAACGCTTCTTGGGATTTGCCAATTTTTACCGACGTTTTATAAAGGATTATAGCAAAGTTGCCGCGCCTCTAACCCAACTGACGTCTTCCCTCAGGAGGTTTGACTGGACTCTGGACGCTGAAAGAGCTTTCACTAACCTCAAAACTTTGTTTTCCACAGCTCCCATTCTGTCTCACCCTGACACCCACAGCCAGTTCGTGGTGGAGGTGGATGCCTCCGTGTCCGGAGTGGGTGCTGTTCTTTCCCAGAGGTCGGTGGAGGACAACAAGCTTCATCCCTGTGCTTTCTTTTCTCGGCGCCTCTCACCTGCTGAAAGTAACTATGATGTTGGAGATAGGGAGTTGCTGGCCATTAAGATGGCTTTGGTGGAATGGCGTCACTGGCTGGAGGGTGCCGAAACTCCGTTTGTGGTTCTCACTGACCATAAGAATCTGGCGTACCTGCAAAGCGCTAAAAGACTCAATGCTCGACAGGCTCGTTGGTCGCTGTTCTTTGCCAGATTCAACTTTTCTGTCTCGTATATTCCAGGGACACGCAACGTGAAGCCGGACGCCCTCTCACGGCAGTTTGCTACGGCGGACGACCTCGACATCCCCACTAACATTCTTCCCCCATCCTGCACGGTGGGCGTTTTGACATGGGAGATAGACAAGGTGATTCGGGACGCACAGCAGACTGAACCCGACCCGGGTACTGGCCCCGGGGATAGGAGATTTGTTCCCCCAACTGCCGTCGGTAAGGTGCTCCACTGGGTGCATTCCGCCAAGTTCTCTTGTCATCCAGGTGTCTGTCGGATGTTGCAGCTCGTCAGGACCCACTTTTGGTGGCCCAACTTGGAGAAGGATGTCAGGGACTTCATCGCAGCTTGTCCCACCTGTGCGCGGAGCAAGCACAGCAACCGACCACCGGCGGGACTGTTGTTGCCTCTTCCCGTTCCCAGCCGGCCCTGGTCGCACATCGCACTCGATTTCGTCACTGGTTTGCCTATTTCCAATGGTTATACCACTATCTGCACGATTGTTGATCGTTTTTCTAAGTCCGCCCACTTCGTTCCTCTGTTGAAACTTCCCTCTGCAATGGAGACAGCCCACCTGATAACAGAGCACGTTTTTCGCCTCCACGGCATCCCTGTGGACATTGTTTCTGACAGAGGCCCCCAATTTGTTTCGCAGGTCTGGAAGGGTTTCTGTCGGGCAATCGGTGCATCCGCCAGCCTGTCCTCGGGATACCACCCTCAGTCTAATGGCCAGACTGAGAGGTGCAACCAGGAACTGGAAGCCATGCTAAGGTGTGTCACTGTCAACAACCCTTCTTCTTGGTCTCAGCAGTTGCCATGGGTCGAGTACGCCCACAACTCCCAGGTGTCCGCGGCCACTGGAAAGTCCCCATTCGAGGCCGCACTGGGGTACTCCCCTCCTCTGTTTCCCTCGCAGGAGGTTGATGTTGGAGTTCCCTCTGTCAACTTGCACGTCAGACGTTGCAGGAGGACCTGGCGTGTCACCAAGCAGGCCCTTGCCAGGTCAGTGGAACAGAACAGACGTTTTGCTGACAGGCATCGGAGGGAGGCGCCCACCTATCACGTCGGACAGAAGGTGTGGTTGTCTACCAAGGACATCGCGCTCAGGGACACTCCACGCAAGCTGGCTCCACGGTTCATTGGTCCCTTCCCCGTGGTCAAGATCATCAATAGGTCTGCTGTGCGTCTGCAACTCCCAGCTTCCATGAAGTTGCACCCTACGTTTCACGTCTCCCTCCTGAAACCTGTGTCTACCAGTCCCTTGCACCCTCCTGCCGACCTCCCACCGCCCCCCCGCCTGATCGCCGGTGACCCAGCATTCACGGTTCGGCGCCTCCTGGATGTGAGGCGTCGGGGCCGTGGTTGGCAGTATTTGGTGGATTGGGAGGGCTACGGCCCTGAGGAACGTTCATGGGTTCCCAGGTCGCGGATCCTTGACCCCTCTCTCATTGCTGACTTTTTTAGGGTCCACCCTGAGAGGCGACTACGACCGCCGAGAGGCGGTTCTTGAGGGGGGGGCTCTGTAGGGTTCCTGGTTTTCTCCCTGTGTTTGTCTCTCCCACTCTCTCCACAGCACATTTCTAATTGTCCTGATGAGACCCACCTGTTGCTGCCTGATGAGGACTGGTTCTGGTGGCCTACTTAAGCAGCAGCTGGACACCTCTTCAGTGCTGGGACAACTTCTGCCTTTGGGACCTCCATGTCCTGCTCCTCTGAAGTCCTTCCACGGTCTTCCTCCAGCACTCTCGGGTGCACCTGCAGAAATCATCAAGAGTCCAGTCCATCAGCTACTCAACAAAAGGCTGGGTCTGCCTGTTCCTCTCTCCACCGCTCCTCACCTATATTCAACACCACGCCAAGAACCAGGATCACTCTTCTTTGATTCATCCATCTAAGACAACAACTCCAGGCTTCCACCTTCACCTGTAAATAAAGAACACTTATTTTGTATTCCTGGTTGTTGTGTATTCTTTCTCGGTCTGCCATTTCGGGGTCGTACAAACGCCACCATGATAATAGGTCGCAGGCCTTGAAAAAAACATAAAAAGGTGCGACCTATACACCGGAAAATACGGTACATTATATTTGCAGATGATACAAGTATCTTCTGTACTGGAGAAAACATTCAACAACTTTCAGAAATGAAAATACTACAACAGTGGTTCAAAAACAATAAATTATCACTTAATTTAGATGAAACTAAATTCATGATATTCGGAAATTGTAAAAAAACAAGAAAATAATCTAATTAAAATAACTATTGACAATGTTGATTTACAACAAGTCCATGAAATAAAAAATTTGGGTGTCATATTAGATGCTAAATTTAGTTGGAAACCACAGATCTGCCTAATAAAATCTAAAATAGCCAACAGTGTTGCTGTTCTGAGAGGAATTAGTTTTGTCCTGGACTACAAATCTTTGTTTATTCTGTATAACACACTCATTGTACCACATTTGACATATTGTGCGGAAGTTTGGGGGAATACATACACAACAAATTTACATTCGTTATACGTCATACAAAAAAAAAAATCTGAATACTACATAAAGTAGGATATTGGGATCACACAAGCCAGTTATTTTTTAAATCATATATACTGAAATTCTGGGACCTTGTAACATTTAAAACTGTACAATTCATGTTTAAGGTCAGAAATCATCAACTTCCACCCAATATACAGAAAATGTTTTGTGACAGAGAACAACCAGGAAGAGTTTTTGTTTGTCGGTGTGTGGAGTAAATGTATGGAATGGATTGAATGATGAATTTTAAAAAAGTACAATATACTGGTCCCCTGTACACCTTCGTCCATCTTTAGGATGGATGTAAGGAATGTAACCTCCCTGTACTGCAACGACAATAAAGCTTATCCTGATTCTGATATTTTACTTTAAAAACTAGCTGAAGAACAACAATTAGGAGATGTTGGGTGTTCTTTTAAATGATGCATTTAAATAAATAAATAACTCGTGCAGTTTAAATTCATAAAATTTTTATTTCTACAAATTGGTCTCATTGAGTCACAAGGACACGTTTTCAAGAGACACCTGTTTTAAACAGACACATATAAGTACAGACAATAATAATTCAACAAAAAGCAATTAAAATGAAATAAAATGTTGTAAACACAGTCAAATCAAGATGCAATAAGTTTGATAATTAAAAACAAGAACATGTTTGCTTCTTCTATTGACCTTATCGATTGTTTAAAACCCCTTTAGGAGATCAAGGTGGACAGACTTAGTTCTTGTTGCAAGGTGTTCCAGGAAACAGGGAAAGAGAAGGCCTTTTTACTGAACTCAGTCCACACTGAGGGGACGCTGCAGGTAATGAATGCCTAGAGTGCACGCTGTAACTGCACTGACGACATGACATGTAGAAGGAGATATAAGAAGGTAGCAGACCAAGGAGTGATTTCTAGATGAAAATGAACCAGTGTGAGAGTCTGCGTGAAGTTAATGATGACAAACTGACCTATATCTTAGCACTCCATGGTAGACAGCATCCAACATCTGTAAGCAGCTGGCAGGAGCCCAGCTGAATAAACATTCTGTCATCATTTCAGGACTCTGGATTCACCTCTTGCTGTCCTCGGCATTGAAAGTTAAAGAAGATCTATTTCTGCAAATAAAACCCAGTTTTAATTTCAGCTTCTTTATCAAATTTTTGACATGTGGTTTAAAAGAGAGATGTGCATCCATTAAAATTCCCAATTATTTGTAATAATCCACAAACTCAATAGGAACAGCATGCATGGATGAGATAGGAGGAAGAGCTGCTGGCCCCAACTTCCTGTTTGAAAACAACATCCCTTTGGTTTTATCAGCATTTAGCACCAGTTTGAGGTGGAACAAGTCTGACTGGATGATGTCGAATGCAGACTGTGGAAGCTGGAAAACCTTAGTAATGGTGCATTCACACCTAACAGCGTTTCAACTTCCAAAAAGCTCGTCACGCATGCAAGTGGACGCACTTGGTGTCCAGACCTGAACGCCAGAACGCGAAACTGCTGCGGGGTGTGTGGGAGGAGCTTACCGGTATACCGAGTCCTCACTGCACTCCGCCAGGCGAGGAGCTTTTTATTTCTGTCTCTGTGGAGCAGACTTGACTGGTCGTGAAGGACTTGTCGCGAACACACAGCTACAATGAGTTTCTCTTCCATAGTCCATGACTCCGCGGGTTTTTTCTGTGTCCCACAAACAATACGTCACATAGTTGCGCAATCGTTTCCGCGTCACATAGGGACTCTCCCCCTGACCCCCTCTCTTCTCCCCCCGACTCTCCCTGATCAACCAATCAGGGAGAGTTGAACGGCGTTTGAACGTTTGAACCGCGAAATCTTCAGCTAGATCAACGTGTGCTTTGGAGGCTGACGCGGGTTCACGTGCACGGAAAAACGCTTTCCATCACGCTCAACACGCACGTGACGTGACGCCCGACGCCAAGACGCGGTTGGAAGCGCGTCCCCCATTGACTTTGCATGTAAACTGGACGCTCCTGCCGTTGAAACGCTGTTAGGTGTGAATGCACCATAACTGTTAGCTTAACAATAAACAACAATATCATCAGCATATGCAACGATGCGTCAGGAATGTTTTGATCTACATTATTAAATATATCGTAAAAAGAGTGGGTCCTAAAACTGAGCCTTGCGGCACACCGTTAGTGACCGGTAAATAGCTAGATGAAGTACAGTTATGTCAAAACACATTGCATCCGACTGGAGAGATCATTTGAAAACCAGCCAACAGTGTAATCTTAGAATCCAGTATCTGAGAGCTTGTGGCAGAAGACGTCATGATCTACAGCAGTGTTTTTCAACCAGTGTGCCGCGGAACAGCAGTGTGCCGCGAGAGATTGTCTGGTGTGCCGTGTAAAATTAGTAAATTATGAAATTTTTATTAACTGGTGTAATTTCCTTACCGCGCGATAGGTGGCAGTATGGAGCATAGCGTCGCACATTAAAACAAGAGAAGTAGCGGCGCATGAACGTGACGTGAAGCAGTGAGCAAAACAAACAGTGAGGACCTTCTCAAACAAACAGCGATGGAAAACTTTTTCAAAAGAAAAAATACTAAATCCGGTCTGGTCCCTGGACAAAATTCGGACCCAGATGAAGGCCCAAGTGGAAATCAGAAGAAGGCAGAAACCGTGAACGTGAGACTGTACAGTAAGGCTTACATCTCTTTTGAGTCATCAGTTCAGGTATGCTATGACTTTGTTAGGGACCCATACAGCTCAGCAGTTGTTGGCAGGAACATGACTTTACAGGAGCAGGAAGAACTAACTGAACTGAGACAAAATCGTGGTTTAAAGCTGAGCTTTGCTGATCTTCCTTTGAACAGTTTTTGGTTGAACATATCTGTGTGAAGTGAGCTTCTCCAGCCTAACTGCTATAAAAACTAAAAGCAGAGAGAGACTGAAAGCTGTTGAGGAAGAGCTTTGTGTGTGTCTTTCTTCAATTCCTGCCAGAATATCAGCTTTGTGTTCATCCAAACAGGCACAGGTTTCACACTAAGTGAGTAAAATGTAGAGAGAATGGTAGCACTGTTCAGGTGTATTTGAAGGCATGTTAAGTGCAATTTCATCCTCTTTAATTTTAACACCATATTGTTGTGGCACTGTTCAGGTGTATTTGAAGGCATGTTAAGTGCAATTTCATCCTCTTTAATTTTAACACCACATTGTTGTGGCACTGTTCAGGTGTATTTGAAGGCATGTTAAGTGCAATTTCATCCTCTTTAATTTTAAGACCACAATTTGTGGCACTGTTCAGGTTTATTTCAAGGCATGTTAAGTGCAATTTCATGTTAAGTGCAATTTGAAATAAGAAATATAAAACATGATAAAAAATATTTCATTCCTATTCAAGACACTTTGATAAGAATGACTATATATTTAATATAGGCGGATACAGAGTATCTTTGTTTACAATTTTGGTTGGTGGTGTGCCTCGGGATTTTTTCAATGAAAACACTGTGCCTTGGCTCAAAAAAGGTTGAAAAACACTGATCTACAGTATCAAAGGCTTTGAAATCTTGGAACTCCATACGTCTTCAGCCACAAAGCTTCAGCAGCAAAAGTCCGGTTGATAAATTAGTCATGTCATTGATGATCAATTCCACAGAAACATATGATACTAATGTTGACGTCAGATTGTATCAATACTAACGTGATGGATCGATACATGAGTTTGTTTCTACCTTCAGTACGTTGCTCCCACTCCAGAAGCACAATCAGCACTGGAGGAGCCGTCAAGAGGCAAGATTAAATGTCAACACTGGACCAACAACTTCAGAGCTGATACACCAACCTGTTGCATCTATGTTTACATCTGTAAACACAGCGTGCGACGTCACGCCTTCTTCTGCATGTCGCCTCACGACTGTGGACAGTTCACATTGGAGGAGCTCACAATTCATTGATATTATGAACCATCACAAGCAGGAAAGACCTGCGGTGTGTGCGTACCAGGGCTGATGGAGAAACTAGAGACAAGTGGCTGAATGGAGACGGGGAACAGGTGTAGGTGGGTGTGGAGGAATGAGAAGCAGACGCACTGAGGAGATCATGGTCTCTGAAGAAAAATACAGAAAGACATCATCCATCCATCTTTACCCACTTCTTCTTTTAGCGTTGTCCACTAGTGCCCACATCCAGCAGTGACTGTTCAAGAGGCGGGGCCGGGAACAGCTGGACAGGTCTGCAGCGACAGACAGTCATTCACTCTCTCACCTGGGGACAATCACCAGTCAGCCTAACATGCATGTTGTTGGTCTGTGGGAGGAAACCTACGCAGCACAGAGAGAACATGAAAACTCTGCACAGAAAGGTCTAGGTCTGGAATTTGAACCTGCAACCTTCTCACTGTGAAGCAACAGCTTTGACAACTGAGCCACCGTGTCGCCCTATCACAAAGAATAAACGAGAGAATTCAACCAAAAGATGAAAGAAAATCAAATTTAAAACAACTTCACCAACTTCATGACTTTTCTTGTAAAACAAAAGAAAAACTGTTTTAGTAATCAGCCTCTTACAGCATGAGTCACTTATTGTCATAAATAATGTTTTAATCTCAGACGGGGTGTTTGTATCCACTCTAAT
>JBBPBX010005869.1:39895-54717 GCA_038048925.1 Garcialebias charrua
CAACACAACCAAAGTGCCCCTAACTGAATGCTATAAATAAATATCTTGTCGTGTTTTGTAAGAGCCGATAATTTACTGCCCACCCATTCCGTTCTGCCCATCTCTTCTCCATTTCTCAGCGCGGTTGCCAGGCGGTGAAAAGGAGCTCGTCCTTTGAGTTCTGGAGAGCCGGGCCTGTGTTTTCTGGAGGGGCCGTCCTCACCGTGTGGAGCACTCTGGAGTGGGAGCGCACACACACATATACGCCGACACGTTGAATGCAACACACGCTCCTTCATCAGCCACCTTAAATCAACTCACCCTCTTGGAAAGAATCCGAGAGATTCTTGTGGGAGACACCCGTTGTTCCATGCAGGTGATAAGAGATGACTCTTCTTCTTCTCTAATTAAAAATGAAAATCAAGCCGGCACTTCAGGGGTGAGGATCTTTAATTCTGGGTCAACTTGTTGTTTCTCTGCACATTCCTCTACTGCAATGGTGCCCAACCGTGGTCCTTGAGGAACACCATCCTGCATGTTTCAGTTGTTTCCCTGCTTTGACGCACCTGATCTGAATGAATGGATGATTGACAGGCTTCTGCATAACGTGAGGAAGTGATTAAATCACTGAATCAGGTGTTGGAGCAGGAAAACAACCTTAAACATGCAGGATGGTGTTCCTCAGGGATCAGGGCTGGGGACCACTGCTCTACTGAAGCAGGTGACGTCCATACAGGTAGTCCCCTACTATCCGTTCCTATGTCTGTTCATAACTCGAAAATCGACGTAAGTCGAAAAATCCGTACACACTGGCTGCCACTGGACGCCCCATATACACGTACATGTACGGTACTGTACAGTTACCAAGCACTTCGCCTATCCTAACACAGTACCCTACATAATTATCTAAAAACACATACATTTGGAGCCATAATGAAGGGAAAAAAGAGTTAATAACTTACTGGGAGCTGGTGAAGCCATTCCTCCATGTTTTAGCATGTTAGCTCTGTGTTCCAGCAACACCGCGAGGCCGTTCCTCCGCCTGAGACGTCCACAGAGTTCACCGAGCGTTTCCAGCTCATTTATCCGTATGAGGCAACCTCTGATCGGGCACACGGTCTGTCCAAAGCCGGCTGTCGAGGCCGGAGCTAACCGAAGCTAACCGAAAACTGCCACAAACTGCGTAAATCGGCTTCTAAATAATAATAATAATACTTTATTTATGAAGCCATTTAAAACAACCCCAGCTGCAACAAAGTGCTGTACACATAAAATCAAGAACATTTAAACACATAAAATAAGATTTTTCAATTTTTTATTTTTATTTTTTATGATGAGATGCGTGACGTAACCCCGAAACGTCGTAAGTCGAGGACTACCTGTATTTGCTTCAGTGTGGATCTCAGTTGAGCTTTTGATGAAATAATCCAAATGCCTTCAACTCTGGATCTTCTCGTCATTGCCAGAAGACAAAGTGGTGCAGGCGTTCACACGGTGGCATCCAGCTGAGGCCCATCTGACGTGGTCAGTGATACAACTCATTGAAGCGAGCGCAGGTGCACAACGTTCAGCTCATCAGCAGGTCTGAGCGCAGAGGTTTGTTGCTGTGAGGCACCAACGAGTGAAGTCTGGGAGAAATAAATGTATCGAGGGAACAAAACTTTGATGCAAAGTCCACGTCCAGACGCTGCACATGTTCAATGAATGGACGTCCAACTAGATGTTCTACAGACTGAAAGGTCGTTTTGTCAAAGTATGAACACCATTTTTATTTTTCTTGTGCAACATTCGAACTTTGACCCTTAGTCCTGTTTTTGTGGACTAATTCTGTTTTTATTCCATAAACGTAGCACTTTTGTTCTTCGTCCATGTTTCTTTCATCGAGCAGCTGAAGTGAGCGTCCTCTGTCAGCGGATGCTATTCCAACATCGGATCTGAGCTCCCGGCTCTGGACATTTTTTGACCACATTGTTCTTAAAGACCCTGATGCAGAACCAGTTAGAGTCCAGTGACTGGGCGGTCACCTTCCAGGATCGATCCCAAGACCTTTTGTGCCACGGTGTCCCTGAGCAAGACACTAAATCACCTGCTGCACATGGTATGCTTTAGACAAGAACAGAAAGTGTATTTAAAGTAAACAAATGTGTGTGTGTGTGTCTAGCAACAGTATTAAAGTGCAGATTGTTTACTATTTATTGACCGTTTGAGTTTTAAATGTGGGAAACATCAGGAACAAATTAGACTTTATCATCTTTAGGGAAAACTTTGCTGCATTGCCATAAAACAGAACCGTTAAAATAGAACCGTAAAACTTCTGAGTAAGGCAGCCACCTGTTATTATCCACCTGACTAATGTTTCTAACTTTACACGTTACTTTTCCGATAACTTTAACACGGACCGAACCACGGCGTGCACCCACACAAATGCTTTATCAAAACGACCGGCTCGGCACGGTGATGCGTGCTCTTACTTTATTTTTTTCGAGTTACCATGGCGACGTAATTCACAAAGATGCCATTTTTCTCCTTCAGAACCCCTGACAGAGCTGTAAAATGGCCGCCACGCAGCAATGCCCGTCTGAGTTTCTCCAGGAACTTTTGTGTTGCTCTTTACTTGAATTTTAAATGTTAAACAAAAACGCTTTAACCAAAGGCGTCAGAATAAATAAATAACTTTTTTTATTTAGAGGCTTTGTGTGTCGTTCTGGATCCAACTTAACCTGCTCAGTGTTAATTCACGTCCTCAGATCTTTGTATTTTTTATTATTTTATTATTAAGCCATCTGCTCCTCTGGCATCCTTGTCTGAAATTAAACCTGAACCCACAAAGAAGGAGACAGAAAGGAAGCGGAGACGACACGGGTATCGAACCGCCGCACTCAACAACCGTCGCTCGGCGGAGAGACAGAAACAACCAGAGCAGAAAAAAAAAAACCTGAAACGAATCAAAGCGAGTGTGTTGGCAGCTTCTCCCTGAACCTGCTGCCATGGCAGAGTCAAAGAGACACAGCTGAAAACTGTAACTCTAACGGGGGCGCACAGGGGAGGGTCGTCTGCAAAGAAAACAGCATGTGTCTGTTGAAGCCGTGTTGCTGGGACGGAGGCAAAGAGAAGAAAGTGTTAAAGATGGCAGCTGCTGACGGAGAGAACGCTTTTGGTTTGTGGTGCAGTGAGCAGCGAAGGAGTGCACGGGAACGTCCCGTTTGCACCAGAGACCAGATCAGAGACCGGATCAGAGACCGGATCAGAACTCAGCCCGCTGAGGCAGGGATGTAAACGTGTCAAAAGTTTATAGAAATAAATATACTGTATAGGTAGTCCTCGACTTACGGTGATTCGGTGTTATGAACGCAGGGCGGCCGTGGCACAGTGGTAATGGCAGTCGACCCCCGATCGGAAGGTTGGAGGTTCGAATCCCGCGTCCGCTCACCATGTGTCGTTGTGTCCCTGGGCAAGACACTTAACCCCGAGTTGCTCCCGGTAGGTCTGGATGGCGCCTTGCAAGGCAGGCTACCACTACCGGTGTATGAATGTGTGTATGAATGGGTGGATGGTTGGTATTGTAAAGCGCTTTGGGGCTCCTCACAGGGGGCTGGAAAGCGCTATATAAATAAGCTCCATTTACCATTTACCATCTTATTAATAAAAATATAAAATTATAATAATAATAATAATTAGAAAAATCTTATTTTATAAATAATAAATAAAATAAATGTCCATTTTTGTCATCTGTGTATGTTTCCCATACAAGACGAAATTCGTCTCTGCATTTAACCCAACAACCACCAGGTGGTGCAGTGAGCAGCCATAGAAAGCGCCCGGGGAGCTGGGGAAATAGGTGTGCACTCATAAGCTGTTTTCGCATTGACCGGCCCTCCCCAGTCCGGCACGTCTCTGGTTGGCCCAGAACCAGCCCTGGCCCGCCCTCGTTCATTACGCATTATGTGGAGAGCAAGCCTTGAAGTGGGTGGGGTGTTCACTTGACGTGGGTGGAGTGTTCTTGTGTGCGCGCTTACAGTGTTTTAAGAGAGGACACGCCGCTAACAAGTATTTGTTTGCTGAGTATATATATTAGTGGTTCTGAGTTTAATATTTGTTAATTACTGATTACAAATCAGCTTATGTTACAACGTAAATAACACGAAGCGCGCACCCATTTCCGCCTTTCCGCGCGACCTGAATGTCATTAAACAATAACTAATATTGTCTAACTGTTGCGCGCAGCCAGAGTTTTAAAATATAACTAATAATCTCTAACTTCTACGTGCAGCTAAAATGTTAGGAGGAGTGATTCCTATATGGGTAAGGTGGACACCTGACAACCCAGTCCGCTGTGTAGCTCAAAGCGTTATGGTGTGATCACACCAAACAGCTTTTCAGCAGCAGGAGCGTCCAGTTTACATGTAAAGTCAATGGTGGACGCGCTTCCAGCCACGTCTTGGCGTCGGGCGTCACGTCGCGTGCGTGTTGAGCGTGCTGGGAAGCGTTTTTCCGTGCACGTGAACCGGCTTCAGCCTCCAAACCACGCATTCACCATGCTGAAGATTTCGCGGTTCAAACGTTCAAACGCCGCTCAACTCTACCTGATTGGTTGGTGTGTCAACCAATCAGGGAGAGTCGGGGGGAGAAGAGAGGGGGAGAAGAGAGGGGGAGAGTCCCTATGTGACGCGGAAACGAGGGGGCGCGCGCACTATGTGACGTATTGTTTGTGGGACACAGAAAAGACCCGCGAGGTCGTGTACTATGGATTGTAGCTGTGTGTTCGCGACAAGTCCTTCACGACCAGTCAAGTCTGCTCCACAGAGACAGAAATAAAAAGCTCCTCGCCTGGCGGAGTGCAGTGAGGAGGACTCGGTATACCGGTAAGCTCCTCCCACACACCCCGCAGCAGTTTCGCGTTCTGGCGTTCTGGTCCAAGTAGGTCTGGACACCAAGTGCGTCCACTTGCGTGCGTGTCGAGCTTTTTGGAGGTTGAAACGCTGTTCGGTGTGATCACACCATCAGTGCACTGCTGTTTTGACCCGGCGAAGCGGGTTCGCTTCCCGCCTGGGACAAAGTTATTTTACTTTTTTTTTTTTTATTGGAGTAAATAAAAAGGAGTTTGTTAACCAAACAAACTCCTTTTTATTTAAAAGAAAATGTGAATAAAATAAAAAAAAGTAAAATAACTTTGGACCAGGCGGGAAGCGAACCCGCTTCTCCGGGTCAAAACAACAATGCACTAACACTTTGAGCTACAAAGCAGACTGGGTTGTCATGTGTCCACCTTCCTCATATAGGAATAACTCCTCTAAACGTTTTAGCTGCACGTAGAAGTTAGAGATTATTAGTTATATTTTAAAACCCTGGCTGCACGCAAGAGTTAGACAATATTAGTTATTGTTTTAGTTATTGTTTAATGACATTCAAGTCGCGCTGAAAGGCGGAAATGGGTGCGCGCTTCGTGTTATTTACGTTGTAACATAAGCTGATTTGTGATCAGTTATTAACAAAAATTTAACTCAGAAAAACTAATTCAGCTAACAATTGTTTTAGGGGTTTCTGTAGTTAAATTTGAATGAAATACAGCCCTACGGTACTGAGGTTGTTGTTAGAACGAGTCCAGCCCCTGCTGCAAACAACGAATCAAATGTGAGCAGTACATGACGTCAAACTGGGCCGGGGGAGCTTGGCCCGATAGAACCACGGTGGAGATGGTTCCATGACGAGGGCGGAGCCGGGGAAAAAAAGGAAAATGCGAACACGCTGAACCCGGGTTAGAGGGCGGGGCGGGCCGGGCCATAGAGGGCTGGTCAATGCGAAAACGGCTATAGACACCCCAAGGTGTGTAGTGGCCGGGGTTCGAACCTGGGTCCTTCGGGTCCCAAGTCGGAAGCCCTGCCACTACACATTGTGTGTTTAAATGTTCTTGATTTCATGTGTACAGCCCTTTGTTGCATCTGTGGTTGTTTTAAATGGCTTTATGAATAAAGTATTATTATTATTATTTTTTATTTATTTATTATTATTTAGAAGCAGATTACGCAGTTTTCAGCAGTTTTCGGCAGTGTCCGGCAGTTTTCGGCAGTGTCCGCCAGCAGTGTCCGCCAGCAGTGTCCGCCAGCAGTGTCCGCCAGCAGTTTTCGATTAGCTTCGGCCTCGACAGCCGGCTTTGGAAGACCGTGTGTCCGATCAGCAGTGCTGGGCAGCGCTAATCCAAAAATTAGTTCCGCTATTTCTAAAGCACTTATTGATTTATTTAGGTCCGCAATTTCAAAAGCACTTATGTATTACCAATGCTAGCGGACGCTAATGCTAACACGCTAACCGCCATTTTGAAGAGGGCAAATGGCGAAATACTTTTTTTAATCCAGCAGATTTGACCATTTGAACCGGTTAAGCTCAGAAAAACCTTGTGCTATAAAGTCAGCTAAGAAATATATTTTTTCTCAGCAAAGAAATAATTGTTTTTACCGTGTTTTCATGGAAAGTCCTTATCTTCTGTGGCCGTCGCGGCCGCCATTTTGAAGAGGGCAAATGGCGAAATACTTTTTAAAATCCAGACGCGTCGCGTAGGCCGCTGAGAAACATCCATAAGTTCACCCTCCATGTTAAAAACTCTTCGTCTGACTCTTCGAAAACAAGCAATAAGGCTGCAGAGTAACACACTGGCTGCTAACTGAGAGCGCTCGCTCTAGCAAAGAGACTGAGGGGACGCTTTTTTGTCACGGACCACATCCGGCGCTGACAGGATATGGTCTGTTAGCAGTCGTCCGGGCCCGTAAATAAGTTTTTTCGTTTTTACTGATAGATAATTAGTTATTAACGGTACTGCATTTTAAATAAAAATAGCGCAAATCCGCTTATGAATTATAAAAGTTAGTCAAACCGCTGTAACGCTGAATAATTGTTTAGGTCCGCTGTAAGCGGATTAGCGCATTAGCGCTCCCCAGCGGTCTGGCGCCCAGCTTTGCCGATCAGAGGTTGCCTCGCTCGGATAAATGAGCTGGAAATGCTTGGTGAACTCTGTGGACGTCTCAGGCCCGGAGCAGCAGCCGGCAATCGCTCCGCCGCGCCGCATCCCACCACGCCGGCCGACACCACCAGCTCACCGTGGGAACACCGAGCTAACATGCTAACACGCGAAGAAACGGCTTCACCAGCTCCCAGTAAGTTATTAACTCTTTTTTCCCTTCATTATGGCTCCAAATGTATGGAGCAAACATGCTAACAGTCCTTCCTGTAAACAGTTTGGACCTCGTGAAGCAGCACGAAGCTGCAGAGCTCGGACGTGCAACGAGCTAACATGCTAACAGGCTTCACCAGCTAACAGTAAGAAATTAACTATTTTTTTCCCTTCATTATGGCTCCAAATGTACTGTATGTGTTTTGTGATAAATATGTAGGGTACTGTGTTAGGATAGGCGAAGTGCTTGGTAACTTGGTACCTGTACAGTACATGTACGTGTATAAGTGGCGGCTCGTGTGTTTTCCGACTTACGGCGATTTTCGACATGCCAACGGCCGTAGGAACGGAACTGCGACGTAACTCGGGGACCACCTGTATAAAGTTTATTTTTGTGTTTGTTGCCCTGAAAATGCCTTCAGTGTTTTTATGACTGACAGACAGAAACGCTGCTCATCAGTAATGTGGGAGTGGTGGCGCAGAGGTTAGGGAAGGTGGGCCTGTGATTGGAAGTTCGCCTGTCCAACTCCCGGACTGACATCAAAATGTGGATGGGAACGGTGAAACACCTGTCTCCACTGCCCCACTCTGCCCTTGAGCAAGGCCCTTAACCCCCACCATCTGCTCCCCCAGGCGCCCCAGATGACAGCCCCCCCGCTCCACACAGAGGGCTGTGGTAGCTCGTGGTTGTGTCAGGAAGGACATCCGGTGTAAAAACAATCAACAAGTCTTTGTGCGAGTTAGTTCGCTGTGGAGAAGAAGGGAGAAGCTGAAAAACTAAATAAAATAAAAAATCAGCAGTTTAGAATCCAGTGGAAACATTAAAAACTAAAAGAATAAAAGGCAAGAAAATAAATGTTTTCAAGTACATTTTGATTTTGAAAATATATAAATCTGCAGCAGTTTTAGCATTTAGGGAAGAAACTTAAAAAAAAAAACAATTTAAAGAAAATGCCTCTTGATTACTTAAGAATTAAAACAAATCATCAAATCTGAAACTCAACACAAAAACAAGTTATTAAAATAGATCCGGCTGCCTTGGTCAAACTAAAGATAAATATATAAAAAGGGTCTTTGGGATCTTTTTATTCTGGTTGGTTTGGGATTTTACTGGGATGTTTGAGAATTTTATGTGAACTTTTTCAAAAGCAGACAAATGTATAAAAACGCTGGAATTATAAGTCATTTTATCACAAATAATGAACTATTTGGTGCTCAGATGAAAGGAAAAATAATTCTGATGAGCCTTTTTCTATAAACTGAACAAAATAATTATTTGTTGAAATGTTTGTACTGGGTTTAGTTTAAAAGCTTCACAGTTTCTGACCTGAACTTCCCTCAGATAAACCATCAATTTCATGCCGAGTCAAGAAAAAACATGGAACATTTGTATTTCTGGACAGCGGTTAATTTTGTTCCCCGTAAAACCAAAAAGGCTTGTTGCTAAGAGAACTGAATGAAATTAATCAAAAGCAAAAATTCAAAGCAGATTAACACGAAACCTGCAAATGCATGTTCATGTTAACCTTTAAATAATTTTGTTTGTTCATTCACTGCCTTTACGACACTTATATAATTTATTCTTCATAATAAAAGCTAATGTAAAATAAATAAAAAACTAAACTTTATGTTACTTTAATAAGTAATGATGCACACACTCCTGTTGGTTAATAAGTCCGCACCTGACTTCAATCTGGCAGCACCTGCAGTGTGTGTGTGTGTGTGTGTGCGTGCGTGCGTGCGTGCGTGCGTGCGTGTGTGTGTGTGTGTGTGCGTGCGTGTGTGTTAGAGAGTTTAACAGGCAGGTGGTAATGAGGCAGCCTGTGCTGTGCAGGCTTCTGTAATGAGGAGACTGGCAGTGAGGGGCAGGGCCAGTGCCACTAATGGGCCCCTATAGCCTCTAATAAGCAGTAATTATGGTGTGTGTTTACCAAGTGACTCCAACACAGTTGAAAATCGTTACCTTCACACACACAGCTACTCCACACACAACCCTCCCACCGAGAAACGCTAAGTGACAACGCTGGAGGGAGGGTTGTGTGTTGGCTGTATTAGCATGTGACATTAGGGTAAAAGAAATGTTATTAAAAGCTGCTTATAGTTATTATTTAATACGTGTGATTCACTAAAATGATGCAAAATCAATATGAAATATGTTTTAACCTTGATACAAGACCAGCGCTGTATTTATTAATGTTGTGGTAAGAGTTGAAGGCCCAGGTTGTGGATTTTTTTATCAATTAATCATAAAAGAAATGTCAAGCGGAAAAATCCCAGCCGAATGCAGTGAGAGGAGTTTGTGCAAGTTGAGATAACATCTCCGTGGTTCCCAACTCTGGTCCCTGAGGAACACCATCCCGCATGTTTTAGTTGTTTCTCAGCTTTAACACGCCTGAGTCAGTGATTTATTTACTTCCTCGAGTTCTGCAGAAGCCTTTTAATCACACATTCTTTCAAACCAGGTGCTGGAGCAGAGAAGCAACTAAACCAGGATGGTGTTCCTCAAGGAACCCCTGAATAGCTTATCAGAAGGAACCAACTTTTAATTTATTTATTTATTTATTAAAACAGTAAAAAATAGTGAATAGGTGAAATAATGAAAACAAATGTGTTTTAAAGCTGCACTATGTAACTTTGTAATGCAGTCTGTAAGTTTTCTAACAATATATTTTTAACATATTTCTTCACTCTGTCACTATCTACTGACAGACTGATGTTAGACAAAGTAATCTCTGAAAAAAACTATAGTCCCCTTGCTTCTCTATCAGCATTTATAAAAACACTAAAAACACAGAGTGACCCGCCGTTAACCAGCCAATAAAAACAGAGTTTGTAATCAGCCAATAAAAACAGAGCTTGAATTTGAATCAGCCAATAAAAACAGAGCTTGAATTTGAATCAGCCAATAAAAACAGAGCTTGAATTTGAATCAGCCAATAAAAACAGAGCTTGAATTTGAATTTCAGCAGAGCCTCCCCCTCAGAGCCATATATGGCTCTGAGGGGGAGGGATCAGAATGCTTTGCCTGTTGAAAATTTTTCTAAGTTCTGCACTGTACAGAAAGTTACACATAGCACCTTTAAGAGATAATAAAAAATTAAAAAAGTGAATCCAAAGTTTTAAGGGCAGTGACTGAAAATGCTTTTGACCACCCCTTTAACTTCGAGCGTTCACAAAAAGGGCTGCTTATTGTTTCTCAAGAGCTACATATCACTTCAATATATTTCAAATACATTTAATTCATTTGTCATTTTATGTAAAACATTAAACGAAACATGTCCCTTGACGTGTGGCATTCATGATATAAATCTAATCATCCTCATCTTCTCGTCACCGACAGAGGAAGCTCATTTGGGATCTTGTTCCTGGGATCTTGTTCCTCGTGACCAAAGGTGAAGGTTGGAATGAAGCTGGCCCGGTGCCTTTTGCCTCAACTCTTTATTCATTACAACAGACTGGAGCAATGCCTTCATTACTGCAGATGGGACCCCAGTCCATCAGTGCATTTCACCAGTGAACAGGACTTTGATACTGAACTCCTTTGAGAAAAGCTGACCCCACCCAGAGGGAGTGTTTTGCAGCTCGGAGGACGACCTCAGACGTAGAGGAGCTGACTCATCCATCACACTGAGCCATGAAACGTCCCAGAGACGCTGAAGGTCTGAGGACTCCAACGCACCTCAGCTTCTGCAAAGAGCATGAGACCCTGAGGTTTCCAAATCTGAGAGCATCCTTTTCATTTCTCCACCTGGAGAATGAACACCACAAACAGGCTCAGAGACGAGAGACGGCCCGGTGGAGTCCGGCCTGCGCTGTAAGAAGCTCGACAAAGAGACTCAAAGCGTGATCTGTGCGTGTGCTTTGTATGTTTTGTGTCGTCTGGGCTGCGCTCGCTCATGCGATCAGCTCCTCCTCTGCCACCTGTCGTCCTCCCCAGGTGTTTGTTCATCCCCTCGTTAGTGTGTCCTTATATTTGTTTCTTTATTGTTCCTCTGTCCGTGGATTGTTCTGTATGACGTCATGATCTGTTCTCCCTCCATGTCTCCTAAATT
Source organism: Garcialebias charrua (assembly GCA_038048925.1). Classification (NCBI taxonomy): domain Eukaryota; kingdom Metazoa; phylum Chordata; class Actinopteri; order Cyprinodontiformes; family Rivulidae; genus Garcialebias; species Garcialebias charrua. Next base: position 51,092 of record JBBPBX010005869.1, read on the forward strand.
TAAGTTTTGCTGCTACGTCCACTTTAGTTTTTGTTGTTTAAATAATTTACACTTTAAGCTCCTGGAGTTCTGTCTGCACCTTGGTCCCAACAAAACCAACAGATCATTTTCAGGGACCAGATAGTCCCTAAAAGTGATCCACAACACACAGAAGGACTGGAGAGACAAACTCCCTTGATCTCTTAGCAACCTTCAAGGGTGAAGGTCTGGTCCACTGGTCCACTGGTCCACAGCCAGGATAAACGCCTAGGGATGGGAATCGAGAACCGGTTCTTTTAGAGAACCGGTTCTCTAAAAGAACCGGTTCTTTAGAGTTCAATTCCCTGGAATTGTAGGCTGCTTGTCTTAACGATTCTGTTTATCGGTTCTACTGACTCGTCGTGGTGACGCATTTTGAAACGCCATACTGCTCCTCTTGAATCTGAGGTTTAATAATCAGTGAAAGCCTCAACTAAAAACCCTTGAGTAAATTTTCCTGGGGAATGTGTGCCCCCATAATGAATTGATGTACAAAGTTAAAGAAAAACACCTAAAATACCACCCGCTTCGGATGTTATCAACCATAAAATGGCCCTTATCAATTATTATCATCCCCATACTAGCGGTCAGAATGCCCATACTGTACCTCCTAGGAGGTTTAAAGGTACGTTGTCACCGTTACAAGCGATGACAGCAGGCTCCGTCTTTAGCTACGTGGTTAGGTTTCGAGTAAAACCTCTGGTGTTAGGTTTAGGGTCTTGGTTAGGTTTAGGGTCTTGGTTAGGTTTAGGATCTTGGTTAGGTTTAGGGTTGGTCCTCTGGGTCAGGTTTAAGGTTAGGTTTAGGAAAACGGTTACATAAGCTGAAAAAAACAAAAACACAACACTTCCGGGTTTATGGAAACACGCTGCCTACTAACAGCGATAATAACGCTGATAATGTTCTGTTAAACAAGCTAGGAGGTAGATTGTGACCTATCCGCCGCTACAAATGGGGATGATAACAGTTGATAACGCCCATTGTATGGACTGACAACATCCGAACTCGCTGAAAATACAGGAGATTGACTTTAAAATAATAAAGTACATTTCATCACTTCCTGACTACCTGATCTGCATCAGTTACTTTTGGTAAATTAATGCAAGGTTTTAAAACATAATTTCTGACTGATCTAGTTGAACAAAAGCAGCATTTATTTCCCTTTTTTTTTGCATACAGACTCGTACATGGAGGATGTTTAACAAGTGACATGAGGCTGAAATCAGCCATTTATCTCCCATTCGTCTGACGTCTAGATTATCAGACTGCGCTGGCATTCCTCACAGAACTTGTGATTTGTTGGGACTGTTTCAGATGCTGCGTCTTCCCTCCAGATGCACTTTGACCCCCAGTCAACCTCCGCCTGACCCTCTGAAGACACCGTGTTTCGGAGGAGCCCTCTCGATGACCTCATCCATCACGCCAGCAGCCGTGGAGCAGGTTCACCCTGGTTCTGTGGCAGCCGCTGCATTGTCTCCGTCTTTACGTCAATGCCTCACTCGACTTCTCTTGTTCCACTTGTCTCTTTTTCTCTTCACACCCTTCAAGATCACCGTTGATTGTGTACAATTGTCAGACTTGACAAATCCCCATTTCTTCCCACAATGGAGCTCTTCAAATTCCTGCAATGATCATCTTGCTTCCTGTACTGTGCAAAACAAACAAAAACAAAAAAAACACAGTCTACAAAATATAAAATTCTACCTCAAGAAATGCTATTGTGCTAGTTTTTGTCCAGCGTCATGGAGCGAAGAGGGGAAACGGGAATACACTCGTCCGTCTTGTGATCTGAATAACTTCAAAATGTACAGTAGGAAAATACCAACTTCTAGTTTGGTGCATGGCTGCATTATAAAGAAGGTCACAATTAAAAATTAGGTTGTCATGTAATATTCCAATATGGCCACCACCATATATAGAATAGAATATGCCTTTATTGTCATTGCACCTAAATACAGCCAAATTAGGGCCACACCAATCATTTCAGGAAACAATAGTTTTTAAGTTTTTATATTGCTTTAATAATTTCCTCAAATAATGTGATGGCCCTTGAGGTGGCCAAAGATTAATCAGTGGTGGCCAAAGCCACCAATGGCCACCCCCTGGCTCCACCACTGCACATGGGGGATAACTTGCTTCCTCTACTCGTCAGGATCTGTCGCTCTTCACCACCTCGGACAATCATTCTTGAATACACTTGAATGTCTTGCATCAAAAACATTTAGATTTACTTACAGAAAAAACACTCATCTCAAAAACAACAAACATTCACTGATCAAACCCTTCAGTTTGAGTCAAGGCAGTCAATTTATCTCTATATTGACATTTAAGTGTTGAAAGCAACTTGTAATCTTTATCTAACTGTAACATTATGTTTTTTTTTTTTCTGTAAACCAATCAAAACTATGACAAGTGTCACATGATAAAAAATGGTTTCTATTTATCAGTGATTACAATACATGTACTGTACTACAAAGCACATAAAGTGGGATATTGGGATCACACAGGCCAGTTATTTTTTAAATCAAATATACTGAAATTCTGGGACCTTGTAACATTTAAAACTGTACAATTCATGTTTGAGGTCAGAAATCATCAACTTCCACCCAATATACAGAAAATGTTTTGTGACAGAGAGGGGGGTTATAATTTAAGAGGTGAAGGACATTTTAAAAAACAATGTATTAGAACAACCAGGAAGAGTTTTTGTTTGTTGGTGTGTGGAGTAAATGTATGGAATGGATTGAATGATGAATTGAAAAAAAGTAAAAACATAAATCAGCTTAAAAAACGATTTAAAAAGGAACTTATTTCAAAACATGTTCTATAAGATGAGTGTTTTAAAGTCTATAAATGGTATTGATGATATAAATAGTGTTTAAATAATTGTATAACTTTAAACATCATGTAAAGTGGAAACAAGTTGTCTCATTTTGGTATTTGGACGGTTACTTGATTATAAATTGTTGAGTATGAAAGGGTCAGGACATTATAAGATATTGTATCTTGTACCTGCTCCTTTTCGAACAGAAAACTTAAATTTTGCATGTCACTTGGGCATAATTATTTGTATTAACTTTTATTTATTTTTGTTGTGTTATCCTATTTTCTTTCTTTTTCTTTCTTGATTGTCTTTTCTGTCTGTTCGAAATAAATAAAAATAAATAAATAAATTTGCAATCGTGCTGCCAACAGAATCAGAATGTGTCTCCTAATGCTTTAAGTTGTGTTACAAAAACAAGACACCTTTCTTAATTTGGTGTTTTCCCAAATGTTACAAACGGCAACTTCTCCCCACCGGGCTTTGTGCACGTCCAGCCTGCTGCAGTGAGAGAAAAGGCCACATTTGATGAGTGAGTTATCTCTTGGCCCGTCGCTGTTTTTCCATGACAATGGCAACAAATCCAGCTTACACTCATTGCTGTTGTCTCTTCCAATCTGTATGTGTGAGAGAAAGCCTCCTTCTGTCCTCACTCTATAAAGACTTGATCTCTGCCTCCGTTGAATATGGTAATCCATGCGCTGGTCCCCCTGCTCTTTCTCTCTGTCCACGAGACCCCCACTGACCCAACTAGAGGAAAGGGGGATCTACTTCAGTGCCGTCTCGG